>KZ810160.1:0-21374 GCA_000696205.2 Oncopeltus fasciatus
ATATATATATATATATAGTGTTCACCCTATAAAAATGGCTTAGCTTACAACAAATTAGAAAAAAACTTTCTAATTCACAATTTTACATTTTATAATTTTTCTTCTTCGACTAATAATTGCCAAAACTTCACATTTAACTATTTAAATTACAACTTCATTGAGTAATTTTTATTTATTTTGCTAAATAGATTATTCCTTTAAAAAAATGGCCTATGCTGAAATCTATCTTCCTACTTCAGCACCAACTAATTAATCAAGAAACACTTTGATTCCAATGAAGAAGTTTACTTGTGTAAAGTTCTTCTTGAACAGTTATATTTACACATCTACATTTGGCTTCAGTAGCTTGTAAAAAAAAAAAAAAACTTAATTTATTTTCTGGCACTGACAAGAGCTCTGTAAGGACCAGGTGAAGGAGTGACTCCATCTATTCCCTTAGTATCTGGAGGACCTTCTCCTGGTGGGATCATGAAGTCAAAATTCTGAAGTAATGCAGCAGTGAAAAGAAATATATTACATCTTGCTAAAGTTTGTCCAAGACACCTATGCTTTCCTGTAAATTTAAAATAAATTATACTCAACATAAAAACAAATGCATAGTCCATTACAAGAGTTAAAAATGCTTTACTTCTTAACTGATTTAACTTGAAATATTTATAAATAATTCCATTCAAATCAAAATTTTAATAAATATACTAAATCAGCATTTTTTAAAATAGGTCACATTTCTATCAAAATGACAATTTGTTTTGATTAAAAGCATAATATTTGATAAATTATTTATTTTAACTATCTGTAGGATCAAAATTTTAGTAGTTGATGTACAGTAATCATGGAAAAATTAGAATTTGAGCTTTCATAAAATTTTTATGGTTTAAGGTACCCTGGACTCAATTTTGATTTTTAATGTCTGTGGGTGGGTATACTACTTCTTTTTTTGTGAATGCTCTATAGGTGACTCTTAAAAATAAATTCAAAACTTAACCACCCCTAGGTGAGTGGATGAGCTATATGATAATTTTTGGAAGAAAGGTATCTCTCTTCAAAGCTTGAACAGATATTATGGATTTTTATTTTTTTAGCTGTAAAGATATAAGTAAAGGTTTTCATTTCAGATTCTTATGACTGCTTGTTACAGTACACTTTAAAACTATCGAAAGATTTGGAAGATTAAAAATCACATTCAATATTACTATAATGCTGGTATATGAATATTCTAAATGTGAAATTTTCTTTTTGTTCAATTAGATATCAAAGATGCTCAATTATTTTAATATTTAAAATTCATTCATTGCATACATACATGTTTTGTATAAAATCGACTGGTCTTAAGTCAAAATGTAAGTCAATGTAGAATGTAGAACCCACATGATTTTTTTCTTTTTAAGTCTATTGTTGCTTCAATTTAAAATAATCACAAATAACCAAAAATATATGCAGAAATTTGACTGTTCATTCAGTTAGAAATAGAACAACGGTTCTATACTTTAAATTACTCAAAATCATTTCCATGATTACTGTACTAAATTGTAAAGTAAGAAATCATAATGTAAGCATTTAATTCCTTATTTATAAAAGTATTAATCAATTATATTATAATTAAACATTTATTTCTCTTTTCCTCTTTTCAGGAAGTTAGATGTAATAGTTGAATTGTAAGTTGTTTGTATTCAAAGTTGTTATATATATAAATCTGGGGTTTAACTTATGCATGAAGAAGTTCTTTTAGCAATTTTTTAGTGCAAGGGAACAGAATAAAAAATCAAACTGTCCCAGCCAGGACTCGAACCTGGATCTCCTGCTATCCGGGCCGGTGCATTTTCCATTTATGCTACCGAGACAAGTCTGATAAGTTATTTAATTCCCCGCACTAGCGTTGAGAGTCTAAACTCCGAGGCAGATGAATAAATCGTCTTATGCTCGGAGGAGCTGTTCAAGCTGTTTAAATGACTCTCGTTAGACTCTTGACACTAGTGCGGGGAATTTAATAACTTATCAAACTTGTCTCGGTAGCATAAATGGAAAATGCACCGGCCTGGATAGCAGCAGATCCAGGTTTGAGTCCTGGCTGGGACAGTTAGATTTTTTATTCTGTTCCCTTGCACTAAAAAATTGTTAAAATTTACGTGGGATTAAATACTACAAAAAAAAATATATATTTATAAAATTAGAAGTTCTTTTAGGTATTGAAGAACTTATTCAAGAATCATTGGCATGTAGCAACAACCAGAATTTGTAAGTTTTTTTATTTTATGTGTTCAACTTCCTTGTACTTTCAATGTGGAGATGGAAAAACCTCTAATGACACTTTTTACATTTATGAGATGTGTTAAGCGACTGCCCTTACACCCCCTAGATGGTTTTCTCATTGCTGGAATTTATCATCCTATACTGTATAATATCCGCTATTTATGACATATATCAACATGCAACAACTGGTGGAGGAACTCCTGGTGAAGATGCTTTCCAGAGGCAGGGTTTCATAGATTTTAATGCCATTTCACCGCAGCACAGAATCTTTCACAGCATCCTGCCCATACACAATCTGCAAGAATTCTTACAGATGTTTAGCAAACTACATGAAATTCAAAATGTCTTATTGCCAGCCTCCACTTTGAACTGACCACCTCTGGGACCACCTTCATGTTGTCCATGACTATTTCAACACCAAAAAATCATCCAGGTGCACCCTAAATGAGATTTACCTTTTTCAGTACTATTTTCATACATATGAAATTTATAACCCTATGTTTGAAACAAATGAGGATGTCGAATAGACTAATGGAATAATGTAATGTTTGTAAATTTGTAGCTTGTCTCATTATAGAAGGTTTGTAACCAAGGCGTTTGAGGACTTTAAGAAATCTATACAACAGGGTTTAAACAAGAATAATAATCAGGATCACAATGTCAGCTTTTCCAAATATGGAATTCAGTGACACGAGATTTTGAACTCTTCTCTCATATCTCACAGTTTGATCCTAAGCATTGCTCAACTACAAAGGTACATATTTACTCCAACTCACTTTATATCAGACCCGAGACATTATTGGTCTCCTGAATATGTAATGGTACTACTGAATAAGTAATGAGGGAAGAAAATCATAGGGAAACTACAGTATGTTCTGGAAAATGCCTAAGACGTGATCTTGGTGAATCAAGTCAAAAGTATATTGGAGAAAACAAGGAGATACTGGACAAAGATTCAAGACATTATGTACCTCAAAAACAAATTTATGATTCAATTTGACAGAAGTGATTACAAAATTATGTTTGCTGATAATTTGCATGACTGATAAGGTAACAGCAGTATCTAAACTGCTACGATTATTTTTATCTCATCTATAAAGTTCAATGTGATTAACTTTTGAATTCTTAAAGACTCATATCAAAAGCAACAAAATCAACCAGCAAATTGCTAAAGGACGATGTATTATAGATGTGATTTCCCCTTTACAGAACTATTATCCTGTATATAAAATTTATAACCCTATTTTTGAAACAAATGAGAATGTCATATGGACTAATCATGGAATTACGTAATGTTTGTAAATTTGCAGCCTGTCCCATTATAAAAAGATTATCATTCCATCGCATTTAGTAGTTGTGTTTACTCTAACTATTTTGTTGTTGGATTATTAGTTCCTTTTATAATAATTTTTTTAATAAATTAGAATTTATAGATGTTATCAAATAGATCCTATGTATCTTTCTAGTTGTTGAGTAGTTGATGCAAGAGGTTCACCAAATCTATAGTTTCTATTTAAGTGTTCACTGGCTCATTTAAATACAGTTTGACTGATATCCCTTTGAAGGTTATTTTGTTCATGTGCCCAATCCTCTATTGTTCACAAAATTTTACAATATTACAAATATTAATTAAACAGTTTTTTTGTTTTAGATCTGCTACTTTTAGCAAATTTGTCTTACTTTCAGAGGACTGAATAACACAACCCCATAATGGAAGGGATGTTTATTTTACTGGTACACATATACCATTTTAAAATATAAGTTTGCTATCTTAGCTTAAATAAATAAATTTATTGATAACCCAATACATAGAATTTTAATTATTTTTAACCTCTGTGATTTCTGTTGCTTAAAATAGTAGTTTTTAATTTTGGTTTTACCTGGCATATGAAAAGTCTTTCAAACCATTCAAATGTATTCAATAATTTAAAAAAAAAAAAAAAAAATTACATACCAAAGCCAAAGGGAAGGTAGTAGTCTGGGACAACAATTTTTCCTTCTTCATTAATAAATCTTTCAGGTCTGAAAACCTCTGGATCTTTCCAAAATTCTTTGTTCATTAGAACACCATTGAAGTTTGCAATCACCATTGTGTCCTGAGAAGGGGAAAGAATTACTTACATTAGGAACAAAGAGAAAAGTATATAGATGGATCATAGGTAAGCCATATTACTAGTTTCTGATTTGTACCTTTGGAATGAAGTATCCCTGAAGAGTCGTATCTTTGAGAGCTCTATGAGGAATGCTGAAAGTTCTTCCCATGAAGACTCTGACTGATTCATAGACAATTGCTTCTACATATGGCATGCTGGTAAAATATAAAAAATACTTGTCAAATGTCTAACAGATTGTAATGATATTTTAAACCTAAGAGTACCTACATACAGTTTTTACGAGATTGCTTCTTAACTATTAAAAATTTAAGTAAAATATTCTCAGTCACAACTATGTTTCATTTATAAAATGTTTCATTTATCCTAAGCATTGAAAGAGCCAATAGTAGTTAATATTTTTGAATAAATACTGAATAAGTAATTCGAGAACTACAAATAAACAATGTCTTAACAAAATTTTTGCAGCACAAAATTTAATAAATATTTCAAATATGTCTTCTATGAGTAAACTCATATCATCATGGTTCAATATTTATTGTTAAATAACTCTTTACTTGGATGAAATGCAGCAAACAAATACCAAATTTGGTATTTTGATATAACATTTATGCAGTTAGTATCATTAAAACTTCTGCATTAATAAAAACATGAGCAAATATTTCAATAATTATGTTACTACTGAATTCTGGATTCCATGATGTTAATTCATAGTGTGGCGGTATTGGAAAAATTTTTAATCTGATATTCCTGATTATTAAAGAGTAGATTTTAAATTATATTCTATTCTGAGTAAGTTATAAATACTTGATTTCATTGAGGTAAAAAAGTCATATCAACCTCTTACTTCTTTTATAAACATAGACAATCTTTCTATTACAATGCTAAATGGTATGAATTGGGAAAGTTATTTAAAAGACAAATAATTGTCATGTACTGGATTTTTTTAAATAAGCGGATTGCTTCTACAAAAATGACTTAATAAAAGTGGCAAGAGCATCAATTATAACTTTTATCTATTTACACTAAACACTTAAAAGAAAGTAGGAAAGACTTCGGATGTAGATTTTGTTAATTTTGTATAAAATTTAGGTTTGTAAATGTTATCATTTAACTGTTCTAATGATTTGTAACATTTAACTTTTATTAATAAATAAATCGCCTTACAGTGACAACTTGACCAGCATATATAAGAGTATAATCAAGAACCTAATTAGCAAAAGTGAATCTAAAAACCTTAATTTGATTAAGTCCTCTTTGAGAAATCAAGTATAGTATATGGCAAAAGATAAGTTTTTATTGTTTTCTTTTTAGTCTGGTTGGTATTAGCTTACAGGGATGTTGTGTTATGCAGATGTTTTGAATCACTATTTGTGTATACATAAGCTTTAGTGATCTTCATTCATTGTTAATATGCATTTTTTTAAAAATTATATTCTTCATTATAAAAAATTTTAAAAATAAACAAACTTATTGAAGTCATATGATATTAATTAATTCAAATTGAGGCACAAATTGTTTTTTTTAAATTGAAAGTTAACATGATTCTTATTATCTATTTTTAAAATCCATCTCAAATTTTTTCATCTATAATCTAATATTATCATGATTGTTTTATTATATTATTATCTTGCTGTAGACTCATCATATAAATGAAAGAAGTTCACTATTATTTGCTCTGTAGATCCTCAGTCACTAAACATAAACAGATAAATATATTTAACCAAAAAACTCATTTATTAATTACCCCTTAAGAGAGAGGTAAACCCATAAACTGTTATGACTACATGTACATTATTTTGTAGCAACTGTAAATCTTCTAATATGAGATTTGGCTGAAAAACAGAAAATATTCTGAATAGTAATCTGTCATATATACAAACTCACATAAAGGCATACAAATTATTTTTTGGAAATTACCATATTTTTAAATTGTTTTATATTTGCCAGTTATTACTTTGTGAATATAAATGTATGGATGCTAGAAGAGATACTCTATTAGAAGAGCTAAACAAATTGAGAGGAGCTTCCTCTACTTCATGGCCTTGGTATATGAGGATAAATTGAAAAATTACACCTTGTTACATTTCGCTTAGCATAGACCCAACACAATATGCAATAATACCAATCATGAGGATTTATAAAAGTTTAATAATAAGATTCTACTGAACATATATTTAACAAAAAATGATATTATATAACTGTAGTGTTAATTTAATATTTCCCAGTTAAAATTAATTACAAGTTATTGATAATGGAGTTATAAAATTGCTGTAGCCTCAATCTGGAAAATTCATACTGCAATTTTTAATGAAAATAAAATTTAAAAAAAATACATATATGCTTGGGCACTAATAATTCATCCTTATGACACAGTTTTAATTATCTTTGTATAAGTTTTAAGTTTAGTGATATCTATTACTGGTATGATCATTATGTAATATGATCATAATGTAAATATTTAGTCATTTTTATATAAATTAATATAACATATTATATATAAATATAAATTCATAATTTTTTCTAATATTTCATCAAAAACAAAAATTATTTCTATAAAAGAGGATGTTAATCTCAATGGCAGTCGTAAATTAAAAAAAAAAAAAAACTGAAATTTCTGAACAAATAATAATTATTTCTTAGTTCTGTCAAAAATAATTTATTATAAATAAACAAATAATTCATCAAGTATATCAATCTTTCAAATTTTAAATTGACAACGATTTCATAAATATCATAATAAAAATAACAAAAAATATCAGGCAAACTGTGTCAAAATACTTTAATACTGTAAAAAAATTTTCTGTCTGACTATAAAATTTTAATAATAATAAATAAATTAACTCAACACTAGACTTTTATAAGTATTTTAACATATTTCATTAAGTATATTGACATTATCTTGTTTGTATTCAGAAATTTATAAAATTGTAAAAATAGGAAATTTAAGAGGAAATTTGCACTTATTAAACTATTTTTACTTAGAATTATTTACTTTTATTAGGCTTGAGGAAAAAAATGTTAATTCTATAATGATTAGCTAATTGCTTTGAATCAATTAAAACTGAGTACCCCTTTTTCACAATTCTCTTCAAAAATGAATTAGTTTGAGCCCAAATCCTAATATGTAAAAGTAATAACTTCTTTAAGTTCTTTAATCTCTAACAAGTCACAGGATCATAAGTTTAGCATTTTAAACTATCTTAACTAAAAAGTACCTCAGTTTTATATATAGATAGATAGATAGATCGATATGCATAGTACTTTTTTAATCAGTATGAATATATAAGATAATCTATCATAAAAGATTAGGTATTTTTATTGAAATATCATAAATATATGTATAAGTGTTTTTAAGAGAGCAATTGATTTATGTTCCTGAACATAATCCAATCCTGAGTGAACATAGCGAAAAGTGTGCATTATACCATATAAACATTCAATTATACCAATTACAGAATTATAATTTAAAACTTAAAAAATTACCAGAAAAGAATTCCCTTGCTGATAGCAATATAAATTACAATCATTATTGAAATAATATTCAAAATTACATTTAGCAAGTAACAGTGCAAATTGAAAAGCATTTTTAATTTAAACGTAAAATTAATAATTAGTAACACAGTAAAGAAGAGTTATTAATCAAAGAATTAACAGATAATTTTATTATTTTCCCTACATAATACTAATACAGTATTTAAAAATAATTTATTCATCAATTAATTATTAAAATAATTTATAACATGTTTCAGAACATGCCCAAGGATTTGAAGGTACCATATCCATTGAATCATAATGTGCTGTGCTTTTGATTTGTGAGAAGATTAAAGTTGGGTCACCCCAAGTTATTTTTTATTTTAAATTTTGTATATTAAAAAGGTCCTATGATGACAGCTTTTCACTTCTTTTATGTGATATCAGAACATTTTGTTCAAGATACATGAGATTTTCATGGCACTTGGATGCACAATTATACTTCTAATTATTATTATTATTATTTATATATTTTAAGATAATAAGATAATTTAACATTGATTCGTGATATAATTTGGAAAACATTCAAGATTAGAGAAATGTCTTATGATCTTAAGATATGTTGTGGCTCTTAGTTCTGGCAATTACACACAAATTCACATGAGGGGGTTAAAATGTGCCTATAAAGCTATTTAAAAAAAAATTAAATGCATAATTATCACTCATTCATTCATCAAGGCATTTCCAACTAAGAGTTGCCTGTCTCAGCCAGAGCAAACTGCCAATGGACTGGATTGGCCCAGTCTTCTTACTTCAAGTCCCATGTGATTCATGTCCTCCTCCAAACCCAGGAGCTATGTAATCCTGAGAAGTCCTTTACCGTCCATATGCATCCCACTCAAGTGGTGGTTGCACCAAAAATTTTGTATATATATATATANTAGCAGCTATCATTTTTGGTGTCTAATAGGAACTAGGAACAGAGAAAATATTGAAAAAAATTTAAATAGATCTGTCATGAAAACAACCTCAAGGTTCAATTTTTTTGGAGTTCAGTAAAAATAATCCATTATATTTTTAAAAACAAGTAATAAAACATTAGTATTTTACTTAATTCTATAGGTGAATATAATCATATTTTCATTTATTACTCTTACCTTCTTATTTTATTTATTGGAAAAATCATTAGTTTAGTCATTAATATAAATGGTATGAATGAGATTTCAATACTTGTTGCTCATAGAAGTTGGGGTTAGATCGATTTAGAGATGAATGTTCAGGATTGAGGAAATATTAAGATGCTTGAGGATTGGGTTCATAATATAAGGTTTTTATAAATAAGAGCTGAAAAATTGGTTAGTGGATGACTTTTATTCTTTTTTCTCAGATTTTCTCTTTACTATCAAAATTTGAGGTTCATACACTCTCTGACCATCCAGAGAAATCAAACCTCTTTGAGCCTTGAACCAAATTTTGGCCCACCCATGATTAGTGTGGTCAATTTAGAGATAGAAAAGTACAGGCTACCACAGACTGACTTAAATGATAGAGATGAAATGTAAAGTTAGTGGTAAAGTATTTAAGTAAACACCTGAGTCCATGTTATGGCATTATGAAAAGATTCAGAGAGCTGTACAATATGGAAAAGTCTGATTTTTGTTCCCAGACTATGTGGGCATACATAAACACACACACACAAACAGAGTCATAGTTATATATATAGTTACATTAAAAGAATTTATTTAAATGTAACTATTTATTAAATCATTGTTTAAATCCAGATTAAAAAGCTCTTAAAATTTTTCTTTAGGCTCAATACAAGTAATAATAATGATAATAATATTTTTATTTTCTCTGGTCGATTATAAATATGATGTAATAGAAATAATTCTTAGTAAAAAAAACAAAAGGCTTGATAGAAAGAACTGTCAGCCAGGATTCATTAAAAGTATATTTCCTTATGAGGAATTGAGAGATCTATGAAGTCGAAATTTGACATAATAGTTTTTGAAGCTTTTAATATTATTGGGATTTATAAATTTCTAGAGGTTCTAGCTTTTAAATGTACTAATAAAGTAATGGTACTCAGATATGTTTTAACAAATAAGAATGAGAATTCTATCTATAAAGTAAATCAATTAGTAAAATACTTCTTGTCCTACATTAATTAATGAAATTCCTGTAAGACCTAGGCCACAGAGCCCCATTTACATGTTCATGTAGTCAAGCTCAAAGCACTGTCGGATGATGAGCGCTTTTGAACTAATACACAATAAAAAATATATGAGAATAGCCGACAGAAAATAATACATAATAGAGGTCTAAAGCATATAGCTGTTTGAGGGCATCCTCTGAAAGTTCTAAAGCTGGAGCCTCTGTAAACAAATTTAATTACTCCAAAAATAAAAATTTATTATCTAATTCTTTATTTAAATATTTGCAAGTTTTAAAAATGAACCCTATATTTTGAGTTGATTTAATTTCCCATATTTTTTAAAATTCCCGAGTAACCATATAGAATCACGGAGAAAGAGAGTGACTAAAAGTAATCAGCCTATTATACACACTCGTGGCACTAGTAAAGCTTTTATTTCTTAAGAAAAGGCAGGATTCAAACCCATACTCCCAAGCTTGGGAGTTGAAAAATAAAGATACAAACAAATGAAATGAGGCTCTTTTCAAAAAATGGAAAGAAAGATGCCCTTGAAATGTCTAAGCTAAAAACAAATGATTTATAGAATTATAGCATTTTAATTTTCTTCAACTTATTAAAAATAAAAAATATGAGTAAACTTTTTTTTCATTTTTTTACTTGTACAGCACATGATGCTGATAATTTTATTTGTTATGAAATCAAAAAATGACTAAAATATGTAAGGGTGCTATATTTTCATGATAAAGGGTGCTATATTTTCAAAGAAAAAACAAATTAAAAATTTATTTTATATAAATAAACACACACAATAAAAGTAGAAATTAAAATTGATCAAATTACTTTTATATTTACAATAAATCTTTCAAATTATAAAATATTAAACTAAGTTAAATTATAAAAACAATACTTATACAATAAAGTCAGACAACCCAACATAAAACTTAATCAGTTATCGATATGGAGACATAATTATTAGGATAGCTTTCTCTGTTTAGTAAACTGTAAATGTTTTTGTTGCAAAGTGTTGAGGTTTATCATTGACAATGTCTGGATTTATTTGATTAATTATACTCTGAGCTTCTAAATGAAAACAGGCAGCAAAAAAATACAGCAATATTTAAAATTATGCTGGATGGAAAAATATTTGGCATGCATTTATATTATTGTACCAAGGACTGCCAATTATAAAAATAACTTAATGGTGATTTGTTTATTCTAAAATATTTGGCAAGTTAAGATGAGCAGGGCTTTTTGGCCTGAATGTTCAACGTATTCTCAGGATGCACACAAAAAAGAATATTAAATATTCTAGATGCCAGACAAAATTGTGATGGAGAAATGAAGGAACTTAAGGCCTCTGTTAAGTTTTGTTCGACCCCTATGAATTGTAGTTACTGATAAGGCTCATTAAGAAAACCTAACTGATTATTGGCCATCAAAATTTGTAGTGAGAAAGAGAAGCTTATCGTGGTATTGAAGATAGAAACTACCTTGAGTCTGAATGAGAAAACCTCTAGCTTAAGAACTTGAAATATTGCCAAATTACTTTTATTGTTTATGTACATAATAACATAATAATACATACTGTTAACCATGCCACATGATTTTTATTGTACTTGTTTTGTTTCTTTTCAGATTGGTGGTAAATATTTACTAGACATATTATTTTATCATTAATACAGGAATATAGCCCACTTCTCTGTAGTGTCTCATTTATTTGTTTATTTTCTTATAAATAGCATATATATATATATATATAGTGTTCACCCTATAAAAATGGCTTAGCTTACAACAAATTAGAAAAAAACTTTCTAATTCACAATTTTACATTTTATAATTTTTCTTCTTCGACTAATAATTGCCAAAACTTCACATTTAACTATTTAAATTACAACTTCATTGAGTAATTTTTATTTATTTTGCTAAATAGATTATTCCTTTAAAAAAATGGCCTATGCTGAAATCTATCTTCCTACTTCAGCACCAACTAATTAATCAAGAAACACTTTGATTCCAATGAAGAAGTTTACTTGTGTAAAGTTCTTCTTGAACAGTTATATTTACACATCTACATTTGGCTTCAGTAGCTTGTAAAAAAAAAAAAAAACTTAATTTATTTTCTGGCACTGACAAGAGCTCTGTAAGGACCAGGTGAAGGAGTGACTCCATCTATTCCCTTAGTATCTGGAGGACCTTCTCCTGGTGGGATCATGAAGTCAAAATTCTGAAGTAATGCAGCAGTGAAAAGAAATATATTACATCTTGCTAAAGTTTGTCCAAGACACCTATGCTTTCCTGTAAATTTAAAATAAATTATACTCAACATAAAAACAAATGCATAGTCCATTACAAGAGTTAAAAATGCTTTACTTCTTAACTGATTTAACTTGAAATATTTATAAATAATTCCATTCAAATCAAAATTTTAATAAATATACTAAATCAGCATTTTTTAAAATAGGTCACATTTCTATCAAAATGACAATTTGTTTTGATTAAAAGCATAATATTTGATAAATTATTTATTTTAACTATCTGTAGGATCAAAATTTTAGTAGTTGATGTACAGTAATCATGGAAAAATTAGAATTTGAGCTTTCATAAAATTTTTATGGTTTAAGGTACCCTGGACTCAATTTTGATTTTTAATGTCTGTGGGTGGGTATACTACTTCTTTTTTTGTGAATGCTCTATAGGTGACTCTTAAAAATAAATTCAAAACTTAACCACCCCTAGGTGAGTGGATGAGCTATATGATAATTTTTGGAAGAAAGGTATCTCTCTTCAAAGCTTGAACAGATATTATGGATTTTTATTTTTTTAGCTGTAAAGATATAAGTAAAGGTTTTCATTTCAGATTCTTATGACTGCTTGTTACAGTACACTTTAAAACTATCGAAAGATTTGGAAGATTAAAAATCACATTCAATATTACTATAATGCTGGTATATGAATATTCTAAATGTGAAATTTTCTTTTTGTTCAATTAGATATCAAAGATGCTCAATTATTTTAATATTTAAAATTCATTCATTGCATACATACATGTTTTGTATAAAATCGACTGGTCTTAAGTCAAAATGTAAGTCAATGTAGAATGTAGAACCCACATGATTTTTTTCTTTTTAAGTCTATTGTTGCTTCAATTTAAAATAATCACAAATAACCAAAAATATATGCAGAAATTTGACTGTTCATTCAGTTAGAAATAGAACAACGGTTCTATACTTTAAATTACTCAAAATCATTTCCATGATTACTGTACTAAATTGTAAAGTAAGAAATCATAATGTAAGCATTTAATTCCTTATTTATAAAAGTATTAATCAATTATATTATAATTAAACATTTATTTCTCTTTTCCTCTTTTCAGGAAGTTAGATGTAATAGTTGAATTGTAAGTTGTTTGTATTCAAAGTTGTTATATATATAAATCTGGGGTTTAACTTATGCATGAAGAAGTTCTTTTAGCAATTTTTTAGTGCAAGGGAACAGAATAAAAAATCAAACTGTCCCAGCCAGGACTCGAACCTGGATCTCCTGCTATCCGGGCCGGTGCATTTTCCATTTATGCTACCGAGACAAGTCTGATAAGTTATTTAATTCCCCGCACTAGCGTTGAGAGTCTAAACTCCGAGGCAGATGAATAAATCGTCTTATGCTCGGAGGAGCTGTTCAAGCTGTTTAAATGACTCTCGTTAGACTCTTGACACTAGTGCGGGGAATTTAATAACTTATCAAACTTGTCTCGGTAGCATAAATGGAAAATGCACCGGCCTGGATAGCAGCAGATCCAGGTTTGAGTCCTGGCTGGGACAGTTAGATTTTTTATTCTGTTCCCTTGCACTAAAAAATTGTTAAAATTTACGTGGGATTAAATACTACAAAAAAAAATATATATTTATAAAATTAGAAGTTCTTTTAGGTATTGAAGAACTTATTCAAGAATCATTGGCATGTAGCAACAACCAGAATTTGTAAGTTTTTTTATTTTATGTGTTCAACTTCCTTGTACTTTCAATGTGGAGATGGAAAAACCTCTAATGACACTTTTTACATTTATGAGATGTGTTAAGCGACTGCCCTTACACCCCCTAGATGGTTTTCTCATTGCTGGAATTTATCATCCTATACTGTATAATATCCGCTATTTATGACATATATCAACATGCAACAACTGGTGGAGGAACTCCTGGTGAAGATGCTTTCCAGAGGCAGGGTTTCATAGATTTTAATGCCATTTCACCGCAGCACAGAATCTTTCACAGCATCCTGCCCATACACAATCTGCAAGAATTCTTACAGATGTTTAGCAAACTACATGAAATTCAAAATGTCTTATTGCCAGCCTCCACTTTGAACTGACCACCTCTGGGACCACCTTCATGTTGTCCATGACTATTTCAACACCAAAAAATCATCCAGGTGCACCCTAAATGAGATTTACCTTTTTCAGTACTATTTTCATACATATGAAATTTATAACCCTATGTTTGAAACAAATGAGGATGTCGAATAGACTAATGGAATAATGTAATGTTTGTAAATTTGTAGCTTGTCTCATTATAGAAGGTTTGTAACCAAGGCGTTTGAGGACTTTAAGAAATCTATACAACAGGGTTTAAACAAGAATAATAATCAGGATCACAATGTCAGCTTTTCCAAATATGGAATTCAGTGACACGAGATTTTGAACTCTTCTCTCATATCTCACAGTTTGATCCTAAGCATTGCTCAACTACAAAGGTACATATTTACTCCAACTCACTTTATATCAGACCCGAGACATTATTGGTCTCCTGAATATGTAATGGTACTACTGAATAAGTAATGAGGGAAGAAAATCATAGGGAAACTACAGTATGTTCTGGAAAATGCCTAAGACGTGATCTTGGTGAATCAAGTCAAAAGTATATTGGAGAAAACAAGGAGATACTGGACAAAGATTCAAGACATTATGTACCTCAAAAACAAATTTATGATTCAATTTGACAGAAGTGATTACAAAATTATGTTTGCTGATAATTTGCATGACTGATAAGGTAACAGCAGTATCTAAACTGCTACGATTATTTTTATCTCATCTATAAAGTTCAATGTGATTAACTTTTGAATTCTTAAAGACTCATATCAAAAGCAACAAAATCAACCAGCAAATTGCTAAAGGACGATGTATTATAGATGTGATTTCCCCTTTACAGAACTATTATCCTGTATATAAAATTTATAACCCTATTTTTGAAACAAATGAGAATGTCATATGGACTAATCATGGAATTACGTAATGTTTGTAAATTTGCAGCCTGTCCCATTATAAAAAGATTATCATTCCATCGCATTTAGTAGTTGTGTTTACTCTAACTATTTTGTTGTTGGATTATTAGTTCCTTTTATAATAATTTTTTTAATAAATTAGAATTTATAGATGTTATCAAATAGATCCTATGTATCTTTCTAGTTGTTGAGTAGTTGATGCAAGAGGTTCACCAAATCTATAGTTTCTATTTAAGTGTTCACTGGCTCATTTAAATACAGTTTGACTGATATCCCTTTGAAGGTTATTTTGTTCATGTGCCCAATCCTCTATTGTTCACAAAATTTTACAATATTACAAATATTAATTAAACAGTTTTTTTGTTTTAGATCTGCTACTTTTAGCAAATTTGTCTTACTTTCAGAGGACTGAATAACACAACCCCATAATGGAAGGGATGTTTATTTTACTGGTACACATATACCATTTTAAAATATAAGTTTGCTATCTTAGCTTAAATAAATAAATTTATTGATAACCCAATACATAGAATTTTAATTATTTTTAACCTCTGTGATTTCTGTTGCTTAAAATAGTAGTTTTTAATTTTGGTTTTACCTGGCATATGAAAAGTCTTTCAAACCATTCAAATGTATTCAATAATTTAAAAAAAAAAAAAAAAATTACATACCAAAGCCAAAGGGAAGGTAGTAGTCTGGGACAACAATTTTTCCTTCTTCATTAATAAATCTTTCAGGTCTGAAAACCTCTGGATCTTTCCAAAATTCTTTGTTCATTAGAACACCATTGAAGTTTGCAATCACCATTGTGTCCTGAGAAGGGGAAAGAATTACTTACATTAGGAACAAAGAGAAAAGTATATAGATGGATCATAGGTAAGCCATATTACTAGTTTCTGATTTGTACCTTTGGAATGAAGTATCCCTGAAGAGTCGTATCTTTGAGAGCTCTATGAGGAATGCTGAAAGTTCTTCCCATGAAGACTCTGACTGATTCATAGACAATTGCTTCTACATATGGCATGCTGGTAAAATATAAAAAATACTTGTCAAATGTCTAACAGATTGTAATGATATTTTAAACCTAAGAGTACCTACATACAGTTTTTACGAGATTGCTTCTTAACTATTAAAAATTTAAGTAAAATATTCTCAGTCACAACTATGTTTCATTTATAAAATGTTTCATTTATCCTAAGCATTGAAAGAGCCAATAGTAGTTAATATTTTTGAATAAATACTGAATAAGTAATTCGAGAACTACAAATAAACAATGTCTTAACAAAATTTTTGCAGCACAAAATTTAATAAATATTTCAAATATGTCTTCTATGAGTAAACTCATATCATCATGGTTCAATATTTATTGTTAAATAACTCTTTACTTGGATGAAATGCAGCAAACAAATACCAAATTTGGTATTTTGATATAACATTTATGCAGTTAGTATCATTAAAACTTCTGCATTAATAAAAACATGAGCAAATATTTCAATAATTATGTTACTACTGAATTCTGGATTCCATGATGTTAATTCATAGTGTGGCGGTATTGGAAAAATTTTTAATCTGATATTCCTGATTATTAAAGAGTAGATTTTAAATTATATTCTATTCTGAGTAAGTTATAAATACTTGATTTCATTGAGGTAAAAAAGTCATATCAACCTCTTACTTCTTTTATAAACATAGACAATCTTTCTATTACAATGCTAAATGGTATGAATTGGGAAAGTTATTTAAAAGACAAATAATTGTCATGTACTGGATTTTTTTAAATAAGCGGATTGCTTCTACAAAAATGACTTAATAAAAGTGGCAAGAGCATCAATTATAACTTTTATCTATTTACACTAAACACTTAAAAGAAAGTAGGAAAGACTTCGGATGTAGATTTTGTTAATTTTGTATAAAATTTAGGTTTGTAAATGTTATCATTTAACTGTTCTAATGATTTGTAACATTTAACTTTTATTAATAAATAAATCGCCTTACAGTGACAACTTGACCAGCATATATAAGAGTATAATCAAGAACCTAATTAGCAAAAGTGAATCTAAAAACCTTAATTTGATTAAGTCCTCTTTGAGAAATCAAGTATAGTATATGGCAAAAGATAAGTTTTTATTGTTTTCTTTTTAGTCTGGTTGGTATTAGCTTACAGGGATGTTGTGTTATGCAGATGTTTTGAATCACTATTTGTGTATACATAAACCAGCAAGCATTACTCCCACGTCCCTACTTAATCATGCTCACACCTTTATGTGGAGGAAAGTTCAATAACATTATTATTTTTATAATTAATAATTTTTTAATAATTAATGAGAGGGGGGCATAAATGCCAATCCAATAATATTAAAATGGCTTCCTATTGCTGCACGTTCAGATGAATATCTGCTGAAATATTGCAAAAGTGGGGTCATAGTACCATGATGAATAGCTTGCTTTCCCTAAGGTAAATCTTTTTAGTATGAGACAGATCTTTTTGGGCTCTATGACTACTTTTAAGCAATCAATCTTTCAATTTATAAAGTGACATGAAAGTTAAATTTAATTGAATATAAGCTGGAGAGTCATACTTTAGCCATTAATTTTTGTATGTTTATAACTGCGTTTTCAGTTAAATAATTTTGATGATCATATTGAGAGTCTTGAAATGGCAAATATAAAATGTTTTATTTGCCACTAAAGAGACTTTCTAAGTAAGTGTTGTACTAGTAAATGTCTTATGTGACAAAAAGGTCTTACCTAAGAGTGTTCTTTCATTCTGTGTGGATTTTTCTCAAGAATGTAACTATAGCTAATCTTAAAGAGGTCATTTGTTAGTTGAGAGTTCCAGTTGTATATTAGCAGGATTTTAATAAGCATTAATATTAAAATAAAATATCTTTGATAATCATCCCTCTTTCATTTTTTAGTATTAATTTCAAAACTTTGAAAATTGAGTACAGTAAATTAAATTCTAGTCTCATAGGCTAGTAATACGTATTTCTATTTACATTATTTGATCTTTTAAAAAAGTTGGCATGTGCTGCAAAAACTTGCCAAGGTTAGTTGCTGTATTTTATGGTGTCAACAGTTCCTGAGCTTAATAACGATTCTTCACACAGTGTGGCAAACCATCAAACACATATCTTTAACTTTGCTTGTCATTCCTGACCCCAGACAGAATTTCTCACTTATCTGAGCATTTTTATTCCCCTGCATGACACTCATGAATTTTCTCCAAAACATCTTTTCTGTAACCCACTGGCACTGGAATTCTGTTTTTGTGTTAGAGTACACCTTCTTTCTTTTAAATTGACCCTTTAACTGCAATAACTTTAAAAAGCCGGTAACCTATTAAATACCTCTAGCATTTTGGGTATTGCCCCATCATTTTCTCGAACCTTCCTTAAAATCTCTATCAGTAAAGTACCAGGTTGACAAATGCCCCCACCTCGTATATGATGTCAATCAAACTGTCACCAAGAGGGCTGTTGGCTTGTTGATCCTACTATTTATTTCAAATTTGACTAACTTGAGCAACTCCTTTCTAGTAGTCTCCCTTAAATCCATAAGGTATCCTCCTAGCTACCCTCGTCCCGACAAACCGCTATATAACTTACAATATTTCTGTACTATAGGATGTTCTACTTCCCCTGTCAACTGTATTAAATTTAAATACAAAATAGTAGGATAATTTAATAACAGAGACAAGTATAAACCACATAAATATTTTGGAAAATTGTCATTCATCTATAAGATAATTTAAAATGAGATCAAGTGACACCTAGTCAACATAACTTCTAATTTTTCCAGTGTAAATAATTTTGCTCTTACAATGCCCAAAACAGTGCTTCAGAGATCAAGGAAATCTCCCGAAACAATACTAGGAACCATTTTAGCTTGGTTGCATTGACCAGACTAAATTCTTTATAATGCCCAAATCACTCTCTGAGTCAAAGTTATCTACATTTTAAACCTGTGTTGTCATTTGTGGACTTGCTCTTTGCAAAGTATTCCTTCTTTTCAACCTTTAAACATTTTGTAACCTCAGCAACTCACTCATCTAGCTAAACTGTACTTAGATCATGTAACTTAGGTCATTTAATAAACTAAAAAAAAATTAATAAAGCTATTAATTAACATTCTTACTCTGTGTGGACTTTGCAGAAAAATATATAAACTTTAGATGGGATCATCCCCATTTTTGGTTCTCCAATCACAAGTTAAATCAGAGTAGATTTGAAGTAATATTTAAAATTATGTCAAAGTACCAACATGAATTATTGCATTATCTTAATAGTAAATTAACTAAAAAGAACATTAAAAAACAATGTCCCCATTATTTTTATGAAGAAATCATACATATTCAATATGTTACTCAAATTTTTTCTAGGGGCTATGAAGATATTGAGAGTTATTATAGAAAAAATAAATGAAATTATTATTTGGAAAACTCATGTGTGAAAATAAAATGAATTTACAGAATCTTAGAATTTATAGAATTGTTATCAAATGTTGATAATCTATATTAGTAAACACAATATAATTGGTTCGCTAGATTTACTTAGGCCTATCATTAAGAGTTGGAAGTCTTTCTTTGCCAACAACCCTGTCTATCTCCTCTCTTGCTTTCTTCTGGACCTCAGGGTACAGCAGTATATAAAGGAAGCCAAAACCTAGGGACTTGCTTGTTGTTTCAGAACCAGCCATGAACATATCCATGCAAATAGCAAGCAATTGAGATTCTGGAACACATTAAAGCATATTCAATTTTAAACTTTACTATATCCATAATACTTGAAATAATATCATGCTGTTAAAATTAATCATTTTAAATAGTTAAAAATGTTTTATTTTTATAATGAAACTCAATAAGATAAATATTGTCTTCCACTTTAAGTAGTTTTAAATTTAAAATGAGTTTATGCATATATATATATATATATATATATATATTTAAGATACCTGATTTCTTATTACTTTCCTCATCAAAGGAGTTGAATAGAATAATTTACTTGTATTACATTTAATTTTGGAATTGTAAAACATCATTTAATAATATTTCATAATACTTGTATAAGTATTTAAGTACATTAAGTATATAAAGGTTTTATAGGTATGGTAGCTTTGTATTATTCATTTTATCAAAATGTCTTTTGTTTTTGCCATTGAGATGAGCATAGAATCATTTACAATGGTTCAATTAAACATCTATAAATAAAATAAAAGAGTAATTAATGCATTGGGGTTTGTTAACTGCATTCTAAAATAGCTCAGGAGTGCAGCAACTACTTTAAAAATTTTGCAGAACAAGTTAACCTTATGTGGGTTCAGAGAAATTCTTCATTCTTGATAAGTAAGCCAATCTTTTTGCACAGAAAACAGTCAAGCCCTAAGGCTTGATCCAAGTAAACAACCAAAAATAAGTGGAAACTTATGGTGGAATGAACACTCAAACTCTTGCTGTTAGAAGAAGTTAGAATTCTGACATAGAAAACAATAATTGGGGAACCTGATAGAGAGAACCTAAGAGTTATTTAAAATAAGTAGAGTTTAAAATAAACAACTGTACTCACAAAGTACATTTTAGAATAAGAAAGCACCTGCATAAAACTGTTTTGGCCAAATATAAGTTGCAATGTAAATTAAACAATTTTTCAATTGATGTGCCAATGGCAGGAACAAAAAAAAAAAACGTTTAACTTCTTAAGGCTAGTAGAAAGTGCTAACACAAATAAAGTTACAAAATTAATGTTTCTTAACACTAAGGGATTTTTATAGAGATGTGATCTCTAATTTGAACAGTTAATCTGGGAGACAATAGGCCCAGGCGAGGCTATGCTGAATTAATTTGATGGCCCATTGTAATCTTCTTTTTTTTTGGTACCCATTCTTTAACTGAATATATGTACCTGCATTAAGCCATGGTTTTGCCAGGTACCCAGTTTAGCTACTACGTTCCTCCTTCAAGAAGAGTAATATCTACAAGGAGAAGTTTTACTACATTTATAATTAAAAAATTTTTATAAATTATTTTAATTTGAGAGTGGTGTCACTGGTCACCTTCTCTCCTCACGTGACTGTCATTAATGTCATTTTTTTTTTACTATTCATTGTAATCA
>KZ810161.1:19298-32869 GCA_000696205.2 Oncopeltus fasciatus
TTTTTTTTTTTGTTTTAATAACATTTAGAACTCATATTTGTTCAACTTTGCCGTTCAACTCCTGAAACATAACTTTTATCAATTAATACATTTCTGTATGAAAAAACTAAACATTTTGTTTTGACAATCATTGTTCATAAATAAATGTGAAAAAAAAATTGTATTAACATTTGGCATTTCAAGGTAACCCCTATTCATATTCATCCGATTGTGCTTGAAAACGACTTTTGCTTTTTGTTTAGCATTTAACTGCTACATGCCACGATAGACCCCCTCCCTCTACACACACATACACAATAAAGTGTGTTTAGTAGTATTAGAGAAAATATTGAATATTTTAAAAATATTTTTCATGGTAATTAACATAGTACCCACATTCCGTCGGAATTCGCTAACAGCGAGAGCCTCTGAAGACACACTAAGTGAACCTGACGGATGCGGGCTTAGTCACAGCTCAGTGAACTGCTCTTAGTGATCTAGTTCAGTATAACCTTCACAAGGTTCAGTATAACCTTGACCGTGTCCAAGTAGATCAGACGTTTTATTTAGAAGCCACGTTCGCTCAGCCTCTTCAAATGCCCATTGATCCTGAATCACCTACGTCATTTAAAACCGGCTTGATTTATTCTTTATCCCATACAGATATGTTCTCCCTACTTCCTCTCTAGTAAGTAGCTCACTTATATTTATTATGCAAAGTTTGTAATGTAATTTCAGTTCCCAGGCCTTCTCAATTTCGAATAAATAAACCAAATTAATTATTTGACCTTTATAATTTATTTTGTATTAGTATGTTAATAATGTTAGTTCAACCAAAAATACCTTGGTTTATAAATCCATAAGATTTAACATAAAATCGTGTTAAGAGAAGTTTGTAGAAATTCATATGCCTACAAAATTTTTTTTCCACAATAAAATTTTTAATAAAAGTACTTATCAAGGAAGATATTGAAGAATAAAACTCGGAGGGTTGGATGATCTTCCTTGTTTTTAATTATAAGAAACCCAATACGACATCCGATCTTTCTTTATGCAAAGTTGTTTTCAGTAATAAATGACAAAGAGGTTGTTGTCTAAATTATTGATGATTTTATAGAATATATCATACATTTTATAATTGGATACTAACATTTTATAATGTTCTAACGCAATACGGATATTGAGAAAAATGTTTAAGAATATAACAAAGGACCAATCCTATTATTCCTATCCGGTCATCCTAGACCCAACAACAGCGATCCAACGTGTTCTTCCTCTTGCTCTAACCGGCTTTTAGATTATATTTGACACATATTTAGTGGTTTTTAATCCTTAATAAAACCGGAAATTTTATTAGTATAAGCTAATCCTGTGTATCGAACTTTTGTAATTTACTGTGTTATTAGTTACTGGAAAAATTAGTCAGGGTTTCGTCAGGATCTGAAAAATAAAATACTCCAAAATTCTTGGGTAATTTTTTTTTATGGCCAAAGTTTCGACTTAACTTGTAAGACATCATCAAGGCTATTAGTTACTGTGTAAACAAATTTAAAAAAAAATGTTATATTTCTTTTATTTTACGCTAACTTTAATACTAAAGCTCGTATCAATAAACATGAAAGAACTTAAAATCTTAATTTAAAAGTGAAGAAATCTTGATCAAAAAGAAATAAATAAATAAATCATTAATAAAATAAGGGTAAAATCATTGACCTATCAGAATGAGTTTTATAGCAAATAGATTGGAAAGGCTTTCTCTATTGGGCAATAATCTCTGAAAAAAAAAAAAAATCCGCTAGTAAGCTGAAGCCCAAAAACTAAGCAGATTTGCTATGATTCATTAAATATGGCCATCGGTAAAGTAAACTTTACAAGCCTAGAAGGCAGGGAAAAGACAAGCTTCGTAATACTGTTTCTAGACTGACCGTTAGAGAAGGAAAGACCTCCTACATTGCAGGTTATCCTCCAGGAGCTGTTGTCGAAAAAGAGAAATCTTCAAAATAGGATATTAATCAGTTTGCATAATTATAGTTTTATAGCATTCTATCTCACCCTGATGATGACCAATAATGTAAGCCAAAACTAGAAAATACTCATTTTTAAAGAAAATTGAAGAGCATTTTTTTTTTAAATACTTTTGGACCAAAAACAAATTCTGTAATCGTAAAACATATCTAGCGGTAGTTGAATCTATAATTTTTTTTTATATAAGTACTTTGACCTTTAAGTATAAGGGATTCAAAGGTTTCCTCACAGTTTTTTTTTTCCTTTCTTCTTTAAGCTTGAAAATTTAAAAGAAAAAATAAAGTCTGATACTCAAACATTTAGGAAATGTTGTAACATCCAAACGTAACACTGTAGCCAGAGGAGAGTGAGCGCTTCTTGCTCAATTGCAGTTGCGAAGTTTGTACACAAACACTGTCGAGTAGTAAACTATCATTCTCCACAAATACAATACTTTGTGTATCCGTAAAGGGTACCAAAAGATTCTCGCCAAAAATGAATTTACACAACATATGATAAAAGTAATTATTTCTACTACTTTAAAAAATCTTAAAAGTTATTTCAGAAAAAAAATATTATAAAGATCACAGTTACTTGTAGTTTGACACTCAATTTTCAGAAAAAACCAAAATAGTTTTGAGTGTGAGCTACCATTAGACAACCAACTATTTAGAAAACATTAAATTTTTTTCGCCTTGGGCTGAATTCGGACATAGCAAAGAAATATGGTTGTAAATATAATAAAATAAAAGCTATGCTGGTATAAAATTTATAAATAAAATTGCTGTAAAAAGCTATAAGTGTATTTTTGTTTTATTTCGTTGCACGTATGGAAAACGACCTAACAGACATATAATTTGATCATACCCAGCAACGTGTCCTAGTTTACTTAATTACACGTTTATCTCATTATAATTCTATTTGCGATAATTACTCCATTAATACGATAGTTTGCAGGTAATGTGAAATTTGCATTAATAATATTTGAACAGAAAGATTTTCTAAATAAATGATATTTACTATAATCGATACCTTATGAGATAATGTAAGCAATAACTTAATTTATTACGTCACTTTCTTACTTATTTTATTAGGCAAAATTTTATAGTTTGAAATGTACCAAACATAATAGAATTTCTCAATCTGAAAATTTAGCTCCTAAGTCAGCTATGTTTTTATCAACTAAAAGTATCGAAAGTAAATATTCTTATTTTTATTAAAATATCAATAGTTTTCCCTCATTACAATGTATGAAGCCATTTTAAATACTTAAATGAGATAGGTCTAAAAAGCTTAAATGCTTATCTATATAAACAAGTTGTTAACTTTGTAATACTGCCATGAGAAATAATGTTTGTGTAAAAAAATCATAAAATTAGTTATCTTTTCTTTATATTGAGAATAAATGAATGATATATGTAATATTCTACTCATTTTTTTTTCATTTTTTTTTTTTACAGATAATTCCGCATAACATTAAAGAACTTGTCTTAAGAAGATTAGGATTGATTAGGAACTTGTGGCGTATATTATAGTAAGTAAGTTTCTTCGAGAAATCCTTAACATAATCGCGTGTGTGTTTGTTACGATGAAGGAGGGGGCTGTTATGAAGATAAATAAATAATTATGAAGGCATAATTTTCTGATTCTCGCTTTTGCAAACCTTTATACTACCATCAGAAATTTTAGTTTTATTCGTCGAGGCAGGTAATAAAGTCTTATTTATTACTCTTAGGATTATATTCCTGCCATTTTTCGGATCTTGATCCTGTATTTCCATTTTCAAGGTCACAGACCCTGTCTGGACTAAAATCCCTTTGATCTCTTCGACCAGGGCGGGGTCCATGGCCTGAAAATAACTTGTGTTAGAATAAAATAATCCCCTCAGACATCATGGTAATATTTTACCTTATTCGTTCTCTAAAGCATAGAGAACCAAAATTAACTCGCTATTTTATAAAATGTCCAGCGGCTGCTCTAATTTTATGTGCATCCTAATTGTTGAGTAAAATGTTTTAAATTTAAATTCTTCTGTAAGCCGCGAATATAAATACTTCGATTTTTTTTTTTTTTTTTTAGGNTATATATATATATATATATATATATATATATATATATATATATATATATATATATATATATATATATATATATATATATATATATATATATATATATATATATATATATATATATATATATATATATATATATATATATATATATATATATATATATATATATATATATATATATATATATATATATATATATATATATATATATATATATATATATATATATATATATATATATATATATATATATATATATATATATATATATATATATATATATATATATATATATATATATATATATATATATATATATATATATATATATATATATATATATATATATATATATATATATATATATATATATATATATATATATATATATATATATATATATATATATATATATATATATATATATATATATATATATATATATATATATATATATATATATATATATATATATATATATATATATATATATATATATATATATATATATATATATATATATATATATATATATATATATATATATATATATATATATATATATATATATATATATATATATATATATATATATATATATATATATATATATATATATATATATATATATATATATATATATATATATATATATATATATATATATATATATATATATATATATATATATATATATATATATATATATATATATATATATATATATATATATATATATATATATATATATATATATATATATATATATATATATATATATATATATATATATATATATATATATATATATATATATATATATATATATATATATATATATATATATATATATATATATATATATATATATATATATATATATATATATATATATATATATATATATATATATATATATATATATATATATATATATATATATATATATATATATATATATATATATATATATATATATATATATATATATATATATATATATATATATATATATATATATATATATATATATATATATATATATATATATATATATATATATATATATATATATATATATATATATATATATATATATATATATATATATATATATATATATATATATATATATATATATATATATATATATATATATATATATATATATATATATATATATATATATATATATATATATATATATATATATATATATATATATATATATATATATATATATATATATATATATATATATATATATATATATATATATATATATATATATATATATATATATATATATATATATATATATATATATATATATATATATATATATATATATATATATATATATATATATATATATATATATATATATATATATATATATATATATATATAATGCTCTTTATTATTAGCAGTTGTTAAAATAATCGATAGTTTAGCTTTTTCTTCAAAGCGGTTTGTTAGCTGTGATTGCTAGTCGAGGTTGAGGAGGATGTTATAGAAATGCCAGCATTAAAACATATCCTAGTAATAACTAGCATTATAAAGTATTTTTAGTTTCTTTAAATCTAATTTTTTAATTAAAAAAAATTATAGGACAAATTTGATGTAGAATATACTTTAATAACATATATTGAATATTGAAGTACATTTTACTAAATAATTAATATTCAGGAAGACGTTTTAAGGTGTAATTTCCATTTATTTTTTAGGTTGTGGTCACCAAATATGGTATTTTGAATTTTAGTGGAAACTGTTCAATGAACAAAGCCAGTTTTAGTGGTTATCTTTTGACTTTATTTGCTCTCCCCTTCTTATAAGGAATAATTTGTCATTTTTCCTTATTTAAGTCCACAGGAAACCCCTTCTTAGTTACGAAGCTCATGCGTTGAAGACATTTAATGTTTGATTTCATAAGGTTCTCCAGTTTGACAGCCAACTGTTTTTCAGTTATGTCATTATAATTCAACCTTGATCATGTACTTTTATGTTTAAATGAAAAAATATATACATTTTAAAATATTTTATTCATGAATAAAAAGGTCCATGTGGTTTCGTCACTATAAACTAAATACAACTCCCAAAAAATATATACTTATTTACTTGCACTTGATATTTCAGTTCATCTATCTTTTCGTCCGTTTCACGCAATCAAAACTAATCATTCATTAATATTTAATATCGATGTATCAAATTTCATTAAGAAAAACAACTAATTCCAGACTGAAAAATTAAGAATTTTTTTTTTGGTTTGTATAATATTTAGAACTCCTATTTGTTCAACTTTGCTGTTTATACTCCTGAAGCATGACTTTTATCACTTATTAGATTTTCATATAAAAAATTTTATTTTGACAATTATTATTCATAAATAAATGTGATGCCTACATCGGAGAAATTGACATTTCAAGCTAAGCCCCATTCATATTCATCCAATTTTGCTTGAAAACGACTTTTGCTTTTTGTTTAGCATTTAACTGCTACATGCCACGATAGTCCCCCTACACACACATACACAATAAAGTGTGTTTAGTTGTATCAGAGAAAATATTGAATATTTTAAAAATATCTTCCATGATAACTATCAAAATACCCACATTCCTTTGGAATTCGCTAACAGCTAGAGCCTCTGAAGACACACTGAGTGAACCTGACTGCTGCGGGCTTAGTCATAGCTCAGTGAACTGCTCTTAGTGATCTAGTTCAGTATAACCTTCACAAGGTTCAGTATAACGAATTTAACGAATTAAAGAATTTAACGTGTCCAAGTAGATCAGACGTTTTATTTAGAACGCCACGTTCACTCTGCCTCTTCGAATGCCCATTGATCCTGAACCACCTACGTCATTTAAAACCGGCTTGATTTATTCTTTATCCCATACAGATATGTTCTCCCTACTTCCTCTCTAGTAAGTAGCTCACTCCTATTTATTATGTAATGATTTTAATGTAATGTCAGTTCCCAGGCCTTCTCAAATTCGAATAAATAAACTAAATTAATTATTTGACCTTTTGTAATTTATTTTGTATTAGTATGTTAATAATGTTAGTTCAACCAAAAAATACATTGGTCTATAAATCCGTAAGATTTAACATAAAATCGTGTTAAGAGAAGTTTGTAGAAATTCATATGCCTACAAAATTTTTTTTCCACAATAAAATTTTTAATAAAAGTACTTATCAAGGAAGATATTGAAGAATAAAACTCGGAGGGTTGGATGATCTTCCTTGTTTTTAATTATAAGAAACCCAATACGACATCCGATCTTTCTTTATGCAAAGTTGTTTTCAGTAATAAATGACAAAGAGGTTGTTGTCTAAATTATTGATGATTTTATAGAATATATCATACATTTTATAATTGGATACTAACATTTTATAATGTTCTAACGCAATACGGATATTGAGAAAAATGTTTAAGAATATAACAAAGGACCAATCCTATTATTCCTATCCGGTCATCCTAGACCCAACAACAGCGATCCAACGTGTTCTTCCTCTTGCTCTAACCGGCTTTTAGATTATATTTGACACATATTTAGTGGTTTTTAATCCTTAATAAAACCGGAAATTTTATTAGTATAAGCTAATCCTGTGTATCGAACTTTTGTTATTTACTGTGTAATTAGTTACTGGAAAAATTAGTCAGGGTTTCGTCAGGATCTGAAAAATAAAATACTCCAAAATTCTTGGGTAATTTTTTTTTATGGCCAAAGTTTCGACTTAACTTGTAAGACATCATCAAGGCTATTAGTTACTGTGTAAACAAATTTAAAAAAAAATGTTATATTTCTTTTATTTTACGCTAACTTTAATACTAAAGCTCGTATCAATAAACATGAAAGAACTTAAAAATCTTAATTTCAAAAAGTGAAGAAATCTTGATCAATAAGAAATGGATTAATAAATCATTAATAAAATAAGGGTAAAATCATTGACCTATCAGAATGAGTTTTATAGCAAATAGATTGGAAAGGCTTTCTCTATTGGGCAATAGTCTCTGAAAAAAAAAAAAAATCCGCTAGTAAGCTGAAGCCCAAAAACTAAGCAGATTTGCTATGATTCATTAAATATGGCCATCGGTAAAGTAAACTTTACAAGCCTAGAAGGCAGGGAAAAGACAAGCTTCGTAATACAGTCTCTAGACTGACCGGTAGAGAAAGAAAGACCTCCTACATTGCAGGTTATCCTCCAGGAGCTGTTGTCGAAAAAGAGAAATCTTTAAAACAGGATATTAATCAGTTTGCATAATTATAGTTTTATAGCATTCTATCTCACCCTGATGATGACCAATAATGTAAGCCAAAACTAGAAAATACTCATTTTTTAAAAAAAATGAAGAGTATTTTTTTCTTAAATACTTTTGGACCAAAAACAAATTCTGTAATCGTAAAACATATCTAGCGGTAGTTGAATCTATAATTTTTTTTTATATAAGTACTTTGACCTTTAAGTATAAGGGATTCAAAGGTTTCCTCACAGTTTTTTTTTTCCTTTCTTCTTTAAGCTTGAAAATTTAAAAGAAAAAATAAAGTCTGATACTCAAACATTTAGGAAATGTTGTAACATCCAAACGTAAGACTGTAGCCAGAGGAGAGTGAGCGTTTCTTGCTCAATTGCAGTTGCGAAGTTTGTACACAAACACTGTCGAGTAGTAAACTATCATTCTCCACAAATACAATACTTTGTCTATCCGTAAAGAGTAGCAAAAGATTCTCGCCAAATATGAATTTACTCAACATTTTTTTTTTCAAAAAGAAATCCTAAATACTGAATATGTTTGTTATATTTTAAGAGGTGTATTGTTATATAAAAAAAGGTGTCATACATCACTTCCCAGTTATATTATTTTATATTTTCATGATTGTTATATTTTAAGAGGTGTATTGCTATATAAAGGGGTTTCATACATTACTTCCCAGTTATATTATATTATATTATCAAAAATATTACGTCATAAATTCTTGCAAATATGCAATGTACATTTTTTAATAATTATGTGATTTTTTATATAATAAAAAATGATATTCATTACTAATCTATTTATAATCCTCTTTAAAACCTGTTTCATCTCGATCAATTTCAGCCATTATTGAATGCATCTAATGATTTCTAAAAAGAAGTTTAAATATGGAGATTGGTGTCTTTATTTTTAAGATTGCCGACAGAAATATACGCGGATGTATGTGTTTGTGTGCAATCCAAAGGTGGCTGTGCGAAGCGCATGGCGCCCGAGAGTAAGATCGTCTCGAACGGATAGGCGATGCGAGCAGGAACCCGAGTGCCTATCCGTTGACATAGTCAGCCGTCAAGGCTACTGCGGATGCGACAAGAGATAACGGGAGGAGGCGCTGCTGATGGCGAAGTTAGTCAAGTCTCTGGGTGTTCTGTATGACAAGTTGGAGGGTCGTATCCGGTCGCACTCCGTCACGCAATAGATAGGTAAGCCAAGCAGATTTCCCATGTTCCATTAAATATGAGTATAAATAAGAGTGAATAAGGGAATATGATTTGTAAGTAGGAGAGAACAGTGAGAGTGTGAGGTATAAGGACCACTTAAGTTTGCTCTATACTGGCCGGGAAACAATTTTGTTTTAGAAATTGTTTTAGTGGTTTTTAGTGATAATACAAAAAATAAAAATAAATATGACGCTAAAGAAGTTGATAAATGATTGAAAGAAAGTATCTATGAATGCCTTTTAAGAATCCAGGTATTCAAAGAAAATATTTTCTAATTTAGTCCAATGCATGATGACTTGAGTACAATGAGGTAAAATTTTTCATTTAAATATTAAATTGCGCAACTTTTAATTGACGTGAGCGACGAGAATAGAGCAAAGAGAGATCTTGTTTGGAAATTCTGTCTGTCTGTTTTGTAAGGAACTTACCTGAGAAGTAAGGAAGCGCTCAAAATGAAGTGAGGAGCAACTGAACGTTGTGCGGGTTAGCGTCTTTCCTTCGTTAAGGGGCATGAATTCAAATGTATATTTAGTGTCGTTGGATTTAAATAAATATAAACAAATTTTTAAAGAAAGAATATTTTATTACTGCTTACTAATTTCAGGGCCATTAGAGAGTAATTAAGTCTAATGGGGGTAGAGAGACTTACTTTAAGGTAACTAAATCATGACGAAGAATTTTTAACAATGATTAAATATAATATTATTATTAAATAGAAAAATGAGTAATTAAAATAATTTGTAGTCGTAATTCAGTTACCCTAAAGTAAGAGACTCTCTTTCACTCTATCTCTCCATTAAGCTCATGGCTCTGACGATGGCTTGAAATTTAGGCTAAAACTTTGCCAATAATTAAAACTTTTTTTATTAAAATTTAGCTTTTATCAATTCAAATCTCACGACTGAAATCTCGACTAATCCTTCCTCATTATAAATGTAATATTTTTTCAATGAAATGTTAAACGATTAATGAGTTACGTATAATTGCATTTCGAGAAATTTAATTATCCTTTCTTTAGATAATTATTGAAAATGTTTCAAGGAGTTATATACGCATTGAGAAATGATATAACAATTAAGAATAACAGGACGATCATAAAATGCATACGTTTATTAAAATGGGACACTACACAGATAAATATGAAATCAATTTTCTCTATCTATTTAAAATGTACATACATTTTTATTGTTGAAAATAAATATAAAAATAAAAGGTGCCAAGTAAAGCACAGGATAAAAATAATAGACTGAAATGAAGTTGGACAGCTGTAAACAGTTAAAACATATATTTTATTATCCAAATTCAGATTACTACCACCTATTGAACTTGACTCCTAAAACACCCCTCTAAAATATTCTTCTATCTTTAGCAGACTGCCACGACTCCCCAGAGCTCATGCTATCAGCTGATCCGATCTCAAAGTAGAAAGATAAGCATAGCCAATGAAAGTAATTTCCCGATAAATTCACGACTCTAAAAGCACGTAGAGAATAATAAAGTATCCCTGCGCTTGTGATATACATACTTAAGAGGTAATGGCGAGTTTCCTGTGCCACACTGCTGTCATGCACTCACACTCCGCCTTTAAATGAGCCTTTGGAGTTAATGCAGCGAGTAAAATATCCAGGTTGTAACAGAGTAGAAGGTTATACTCACACCGACTACTGCGGCACTTATAAACAAAATTTTAGCACATCTCAAAAAGGAGTTTAATTCTTTTAACTCACTATAACAAAAACTAATCATTACCTAACACTTATAGAACAAATATACCCAAAATTTTCCTACTAAATCCCTTCTTCTTTTTTTTTTTTTTTTAAGATTAGCATCAAAAAATAAAATTTTCCGACATAGATTGCGTAATGTATGGAGATTCAACCTGTTTCATTACAGATAACACCTGATTTATTACTCGAAAAGACAAGGACAGTAATAGGTTAGATAGCTAAGACTGGCTCTAGTCTGTAGCGAGGAGAGAGAGGGGAAACATCTCAAAATAGTTAAATTCTTAAATATCTTCCTTGATATTCGTTTCTAGTCATAATTTTGTATAACATAAGGTTAGAGAAATGGATATCTAATATAATTATTGATTCAAAAATTTTGTCTTAAAAACTATCATTCCTAAGATAAAATTATTCGATTTGGTCTTTCTCTAAGCCAAAGTTGTAAAAGGATGCTCAATTAGGAATTTGGTTTCTTTATTTTAAAATTTCGTTAATTTTTTTGTTATCTTTTATTTTAAAAATATCTTCAAGAGACACGTTATGGAGCCAAAATGAATTGCTTAATTTCCTAACAAAATGGCTGCTAAAAGTTTAAAATGCCTGTAAACGATTCATTAGAAGGGGGGATCTCCCAGACAAATCAAAATTTAAAATCATATTATATTCTTTATTATTATTGTAAGGAAGTTTTACTATTTTAGAAAAGAGTCATAAGAATGAATTTATTTCAGTATGTCTTCGTGAACAAGAGAGCTAGGCAGACCCCACTCTCTAAAAATTTTTTAAAACTTTTCAATCGTTTAACTGATAAATTGGTTGAGATCTGATGAGTCAGAAGAGTAGCATACATTTTAAAATTATGAACAATATAAAACTTATTAGATATTAGATATGTAATATTTAACTTACCAACATTTTTGCAAAAATTATATTAAATTTTTACAAAAACCGTACAATAAGAATGATATTTAAGAATTAAATTAGACGATTGAGAACCTACCCCTCCCCCCCCCCCCCTAAATATTTCGTTAATCTCGGAGAGCTTTTTTGGCATTTCCTTTTGGCTCTATTAACATTCTCAGCTTCTTTACGCTATATCCTGCATGAGAGTTTTTTTGTTTTCTTTTCTCCCTGACCACGATACTTCAAACACCCCAAATAGGCCGGCTACAATTTATTCGAATGATTTCTCCTTTAGAGATTCTTGAAGAAGTTGTTTTGTCGTAGATTCTAAGGGTCCATCCACTGCTACATTTGTTCCCCCCCCCCCAATCGCAACAGCTTTGCCAACAGCATCAGCTGTGTGCCAGTAGAAAACATCCTCCAAGTTTTCCAACCCGCCGAGGAGGCAACAAGAGGGGACAGGCAAGAGTGACGAAGACACCCGTACAGATGTTTCAGAAATGTCAGAAGGGTCACTGGTGAATACGCAAGGTTCATGACCGCTGGCATGGAGTTCGCAAGAACTTACACAGATTTACGGCCAACCGTTAACATATTGCGTAGTTGAACTATGGAAACATGTTCAGTCATTCATAATAAACGCCCATTTCACAGAAAATAATGACTATTAACTTTTCATAATGATGATGATCTGCATTTTCTGTTTTGTTCATCTTGTGCAACAGAAATTATTTTTAAAAAATTCAATTATTTTATAAATTCATAGGTATTTATATTAAATACTTTTAGACATGTGATTTATTTTCATTCTTTAGTAAAAGTTTATTAAAAAAAAAACTAATTTAATTAAATGTTTATGTTTGTTTGGATTTGAAGTATCCTTGATGCAACTTTATCACAACACATTTGAATTGAAGCCAGTGTCATCTAAAGACGCAATCGTTAGTAAGCAAAATAGTGACGGTACGTGTAACCTCCCAGAATAGGTTTTCATACCTTACTTAATGCATTTCTTTCTTTCGGACTTTTTCAGGTTCTTCTCTGAGCCTTAACTATTATCAGATTTACAGTAGTACCAACTACTCACGTTACTACCTTGATGCAACTTTATCTTCTCACAACACATTTGAATTGAAGCCACTGTCATCTAAAGACGTTATCGTTAGTAAGCAAAATAGTGATGGTAAGTGTAACCTCCCAGAATAGGTTTTCATACCTTACTTAATGCATTTCTTTCTTTCGAACTTTTTCAGGTTCTTCTCTGAGCCTTAACTATTATCAGATTTACCGTAGTACCAACTACTCACGTTACTACCATGATATGGCTTTTGAAAAATTTTAACAGAGCTTAACCGAATCTATATTAAAGAAGTTAAAAATTCGGTCCGTCCAGAATATATATATATAT
>KZ810162.1:0-13968 GCA_000696205.2 Oncopeltus fasciatus
GCACTCACATAAATTAGTTTGCCTTTAAACCAAGACTTTCAAAAATTCCTGTATAATATTTGTATTACAAATAATTATAATATTAACATAAAATATACTTATTTGCGATTATTATTTTTAAAAAAATTTTTTCTGTTTATTTTATTAAAAATCTCTTATAGTCTCTCTTATGTCATCTAGAGTGCCTAAAATGTAGAATATATACTAAATTAAAGTGATTGTCCTATAGCCTCCTTCAAAGTTCAGAGGGTTTGATATTACATTAATTTTTATTTGATCTAAATACATTATAACCTCTTAAAGTATAATATATATTATATGTCACTTAACTCAGCATCACGAGAAAAATACAATACACGGTTTTATATACAACATATTTTTTTGGTATTATAACTTAAACTGGAGGGTATCTCTCGGATAAAAACTTTAAATAATTAAAATTGTAGGAAAATAGATTCCATTAGATTTTCTGTATATTATTTTTATTAAGTAAGATAAATGAATTTAAGAATTGTATCATTCTTTTTAATGTTGACCTACTTCAAGATTTAAGTAACTAATTTCGTAGTTTTACTAGTGAAAATTTATTATTGATTTTGTACCCATTCTTAAAAATTAAGTGGTATATGGCACGAAAACTTTTTTAATTAAATCGGTTTATAGTTGACCCTTCTCGGAATCTGTGTCAAAATTAATTTAAAAAGAATAGTTTCATTGATGTAGCAGATTTGTCAAGTCTCAGAAAAGTTTGTCTCAGAAAATTACACTTACAATTTTCTTACATTCATTTATATATTTATCTTATAATGAAATTTAGTTATAATTACAGTCATTTATTTAAATTATTTGAACAGTATCACAGACTTTAGCAATTCTTTATAGTGTAATTCATTTTAAAATTTACACAAAATTTTAAATGAATTAACCAATTTCCATACATAATAACGTAATAATGGCAAAATAAATATCTGAATTTTAAAAAATATTGAAAAATTACTTAAAAAATAATTTAGTTATAATTTGTGTTTTTTTTTTTCCTTTGTAGACAATATCTGTCTCTCTTTAAACTGAGCTTTCTATTATCTTTTTACAATCCTTTATACTCTCAAAAGATTACCTTCGATAAATATTAGATCTTATTCGCATTATGCCGCATGCATAATGCTATAACAGCACTATAAATTTTAATGGTACGACATAAATATTTAATAAAAAAAGTTGACAACATTTTTTTTTTTCACTATAGTGACTCATTAATTCTATCTAGGTGAATTAATTTATTAAATTAATTTTATTCGAGTTAAATGTGTGACATTAACATTGGTGAGAACATGGCTAAACTCGTAGAGTGTCATAAAACTACAAATTTTCACAACAATAAACTCTCTTCTCAAAAACACTTTTTGATAATTGATTATTTCAAAAATTGCAATATGTCGTATATGTTTTACATGTTTATCTTCATTGTTTTCCTTATATCTTTTGATAATTTTTTTTCCTCTTATCTCATAAGAAGTATATTCCGTGGACAAGTAACTTTGATCTCCATATAACACAGGTAGCATATGAGAGGAAGCTCTATTACCATTAAACAACCATGGGAGACTCATGTGATAAAATCTCAACCTCGTGAGAATCACTATCTCATTTTAAATGGAGAGTTTTTTTTTTATTGTTGTTTTTTACCGTAGATATTATTATTAGATGTTTTTTGTTGGGGTTCGGTCAAGGTAGATACAAAAGATATAAATTTTAAAAATTCCTAACAGGACCAATGTTGTTTATAAAATTCCTTGTTCCACTCCTAATTGCCATCCACGGCTCTAACATTGGCCAAACTAAAAACCCTTCTTCCCGTAGAACTAACAATCATAAAAATGGCATAAAGAAAAAAACTAATAAAAACTGACCTCTCAAAACACGTTTTTAATGAAAAATACACATTTGATTTTTAGAACAATACCATTTTTTCCACTGAACCCTATAAGTAAAAACAAACGCATTTTATCTGACTGAACCAATTTCTTCAACTTATTCAAACACTTTCATCATTCTAAATAACTATTAGCCCTCCTTCAAAATAAACCTGTCAAACATTTCTCCTTGTTCCAAAAGTTACTTTTCCGCAATAATGCCCTACTTTTTTTCTTTTTTTTTTGCCCCTTTTGAAACAGGCCGCTCTCCTTTTGTGTTTCAGTTCGATATTTTATTCTATTCCCTTGTACCAAAAATTGTTAAATACTTAAAATCATAGTTAATTATTAAACAAATTTCTCCAATTAAATCAAGTGGAAGAGGTTTTACAGATTGCCAGATTTCATTATTCTAACACAAATTCAGCTTTGCTAAGTCTAACCAAACTGGGAAAAGAGAATACCATATGTAAAACATAATTCACATTTGAACGCTGGTTTTGGCTTAAGAAAAACGTGCTTGTTGAGCACTTGATGAAAATATTTGCTAACTGTTTCTTATACACTTTTTGTCACACACTTAAGTCAATCTTCTATGATTTAAAATAGGAAACAGCCAAGGCTTAATGGTATGATCAAAAAATCAGCATTTTTTAGTAAGTCAGCATTAATAATTTTCATAAATATTGTATTTGTTGTGGTATTTATTCCCACATTAATTTTATACAATAAATGCAAGGGAGTATAATAAAAAAAGACAGTAAGATTTTTTTACTCTATTCCCCTGAATTTATTGTATATTGATAATTTTTCATTTTTCAGCAACTATAAGCTGCACAGCCATAATGTATAATGGATTTGCGTTATAAATGTAGTAGGTAACTGTTATAACGATCTAATAAGCTTCTTTTAGCTACCAACTTTGCAGAGAATACTAAGGTTTCAGTTTAAAAAATAATTGTTATCTATTTACTAAGATAACCTGATAAGCAAATGTAAATATATTATGAATGATACCGAGGAAACAAATATTGCTGTCTTTAATAATTTTAAATCAAATAAATTACTATCCCTTCTCACTATATGAACAAAATACATTTATATTTTTTTTTATCTAGAAAAAATACGTGACCCAATACCAATAGAAGACAAATTCATTTAGCAATCATTTTTTTTTTCATAAATTATTTTTATTTTAGTAAACTCTCAAAAAATAATTGTGTTTAAACCACTTCAGAAGAAGTAGGGCTTCAGTTCAGAAAATTGTTTTTTTTATAGTTCCCAAAATCTAACTGGATATATAAAATTATCAAAATGTAGTTTCTGTGAAAAAGCATATAAATAATATTACACTAAGTTCTCCTAGTAGGGGAAAAAAAAACAGAAAAAAACCCGCAAACCCACAAAATGAATGACTTTTGAAAAAGTGGGGGAACAATTTTCAGACCAGGGATTTATAGATGAAGCCCTTAGCGGCAGGTATGAAAGGACCGGACGTTCATCTTTCTGAAAGGATCGACTGATGAGTGGTTTGGACTAGTGCTCTTAACTCATTTCCTGGAGCAATCTCTGGAGGGCGCTTTTCTCCAGTCCATCCCCGAAGATTCTGAAGGTCACGGGAAATTGAAAAACAGAAAAACACGTAACGCAACAAACAGCAAGGGAAAGTTGTTCTATTGCCCCCACCCCTACCTGTAATAAAACATCTCTCTCAGCCTTATGTAGTAAGAAGTAACTAAAACCACTCACTCTGCTTAGTGCTTGTTTAATTTCTTCAAAAATAAATACTGAAATTGACAAATGTTATATGTATATTTCTTATCGTTGCATTAAAATATTCTTATCGAGTGCCTATAGAGGCTAGTAATCTACTGATTATATTTATCTTTTATCTTTATATTTTCCCCTCATAAATTTAGTTTCAAATATTTAAATGCAAATTAAGAGAGTTGTACATATATGTTTGCTATCTAGCCTTTTAAAAAAATTAGAGATACCAGTCAGAATTTTTTCTTCTTTCTCAAACCGTTTGATTAGTTAGTGGGGGAAATGTTTGTTCATACATTTCATATGTTCAAATACTCAAAGCTTATAATCCTCATTTTTTTCATATTATACACCTACAAACGTTAAACGCAAAATATAGAATGTGAGGGGGAACACTGGTCAGCCATTCTTCTTTTCAAACCTTCGAAACAAAATTCGGAATTTGAGCTTTATCTTGCAATCCGTTGCTTAAAAATCATTTCTGGTTGGCTGAAAGACGGAATACGATAGTTAAAAGTGTAGTTAGCAAGCATATTTTTACAAAATCACTATAAAAAAAATGTTTGTCTATTTACATATATATAATGTTGGACAACATGTCAATAATAATTAAAAACAGAAATAAATAAATAAGATGATTTTAGTTGGGGTTCGGTCAAGGTAGATTTAAAAAAAATACAAATTCAAAACAAAGTGTATTTTTTAAAAAGATTATCTGCCAACGTTTCGCCATCTTTATTAGCCATCTTCAGGGCTGCCTATCATGAAGACGAGAGAGGACGTCCTTTCCCTAAGTTCACATTTCCATGACTGGGTCCTTTTTTATATTTGTATTATTTTTGGATCTACCTTGATCGAACCCCAACTAAAATCATCTAATAATAAATAAATAAGGTAATTTATTACAATACATCATTTTAATCAGTGGATTTAATAGTTTTTGTGTAACTGAAACAATTCTATCCACCAACCTTGCTAACTAATGAATTAATAAATAGAAATAAGAATAATTTACAACTGATAACAAGTGCGTAAATAAATTAAATGTGCTTATTTACGAATGGCTTCAGAATAATTTGTTGAATTTTCTGCACTTACAAATTATTATACTTAATATTCTGTTACCGGCACTACAAGGACCACGACCAGCCCCGACTCGCGTGAGCCTTGCGATCTGACACGGAATCTAACACTGAATCGAAGGCTGCTGGCTAGTCGGTTTTATAAATGTATGTAAATTGCCTAGGCAGGGCTAGATGAATTGAAAAGCTTTTATATACGTATACATGCATTAGTAATAAGCTGATGAGATCCATGATTCTCAAAGGAAATCACAAGTCCATTTCTTACAGATTGCTAAAATTAAGTATAGACCCTCAGGTTTGGCTAAGGGCCATGTCAGTACATTTTTGAGGCGGCTATAAAACGTTTGGATCTCTATAAGCCATCTTAGGAACAAAATGGTGCAATTGATAGAAATAGGAGAATTAAGAAAATAACGAGAGAATTTTAAAAACTGTTACAAATAATTAAAATCAATGTGTTTAATTCTTCGAACACAGAATACAGAATTTAATTTTGTATTCTCAAGAAAAAAATGTGTAAATCAGGCAAGTCATGATGTATGTCAAATTATTCTCAAATGAAAAACAACAATGTGAGAAAAATCCTTGAATATTTTGGGAACATAGAATTTTATTTTTCTTTCATGTAGGACAATGGCAAACTCAAAAATTATTCCAAAAGTAATTGGAGAGATTGGAAAAGGTAATAAATGTCCCTAGTACGTACGAAACAGATTACGAAGGCTAGATACAATGCTCTGATAACAATGGGAGGTAGGGTTCGAATAAGCAGAATTGTAAAACATAGCCACTGTTATGTAAATGTCCTACATTAAAATTACATCCCGGCAGCAGGGAGGGGGCCGATCTCCGCAAACTCCAGGGAGAGGGGGGGGGGGTCATCTAAACAGCTAAATATGGAATACCAAATGAGTAGATAGCGAGACACGCATTTATTTAGGGCACCGTTGTACGCCGAAACTTGGCCGTTCTATCAGAATGAAAGAGGGATACACAAGAGCTTTAGATAAAATGAAGCGTGAACTCGTTTGTACCTATTGACCTTTCCCGGGCCAATTAGATGGATGTGTTTCGTCAACCGAACTCACCGACGGCCATTCGCTAATTATGCCTCCCGGCCAGATGTGAATCCCAGCGAATTTCGGCAAGTATCCCACACCTATGATACGCTTAATTGCGTTCTGTGGGCAGTGGGTTGTCTCGTCAAAACACGTGGGAGGGGCATAAGATGTAGAATTAACAGTTATAGATAGCTTATGTTTTATCATATTTTCAAGAAGGAATGCAAACTATTCGAATTCTCACGCAATGACGCCAAAGTCTTAAATGAATTACATTTATTAAAATTACATACATATACACATTTGCATATTCATTGTATACAATATTTGTATAGTATGTTCAGAATAAACTCCTTTATTGCAGGGTTACTATCATGAGGGGGAAAATGTTTTTTATACTGTTTATATAATGTTTTTTTTTTTAGATTATTTAAAATCTACATTAGAGAAAATACATATACAAGTGATTCAGAGCATGTTCATTATATGAGACAAAAATAAAACTGTAATGACGAAAGAAAAAATATATTTCAAATAAATTATATGCATATATATATATACTNCCTGAAGAGGGCTTACAACGTAAGACGAAACGTTGGCAGATAATATTTAAAAAAAATACACTTTTTTTAAATTTGTATTTTTTATTTTTTTTTTGGATCTACCTTGACCGAACTGCAACTAAAATCATCTAAGAACTGGATTATATTCCACGAACTAGCCAAAACAGCGGTTTTGGATCTGTCCAGCCCCAGACCAGTTACAGGGATAGCTTCACGCTGCCAAAGGGCTTTGCTCTCTCGCATTGTGTAGCTGAGGATTTGAGATTGCCCAGAAAGAAGTTCGGCGCCATCGAAGAATTGGGTCAACAGTGACCACGCGACGGCAAATCATTACATCAGGAATTGACAGTACCTGGTGAGCAAGGATCCGCATCGGTAGCCATCTAAGAAGATCTATGGAGGCATCTCATCGACCTGCGGAAGCAAATCCCCAAGTTACTTGCGGATACTACGGCCTAGATTGGAACGCCGTAAGGCAGTGGTGTTGGAAGATCTTCGCTGATATAAGGTTTACATCTTAGTCTTGCATTTTCAAAACATCGAAAGCTACTACCACCATCCACATCAGGCATGGGTGTTGCTTTGGATACTCCTCTTCAGTCAAGGCCGTTTACTTCCTCATGACACTACTCGACCTAAAAGAGGAAATCTTAATTTTCAAAGAAAAAGTTTCTTGACTCATCTAGGCCTGCTTAAAACTTCTATACAGTTATAAAAGTGGTTCGCATGCAGCATAGTCGAACAATCTGGGTTCGAGTCAGTGTCAGATTCCATATCTCAGAGCATCTGACTGGTCATGGCCTTGCAGTGTAGATGACATAACTAGTGAGTGCAGATCTCGAGTAGACAATTTAGTAAGTTGTTCTGAGGCCTCTTTGTAAATTAACACTTTTAATTTATTTGTAATTTGTTAATTAGCAGTAAGGAATTTATCTTTTTTATTTATTCATTTCTTAGTTTAATGGCAGTAGATTTAGTTATTATCTGATATTAGTATAATTCTTTATGATAATAAATTAGCTTTATTTATTATTAGTTTAGTTATAAATTATTCAATTATTATTTTTTTAATAGTACGCATCGATGCCAGCGGTCATTAGTCAACAATTATTATTGACCCACAGCCCATAACAATACGAATGGTAAATATTTGGTTGTTCACCAAGTTGAAATCAATCACTAACTTAGCAACTCTATGGACACTACAAACCCAGTTTCATACATATGGAGACATTCATGGCAGCTAGAGTGAAGTTTTTCCTTGAGAGTCAATCTCGTCCAAGTTGAATGAAAGCAATGTCTATTCTACAAATGCCAATCTGGAGGTATTTGTAGAGCTGCATGTCTATATAAGGATAGAAATGGGCAGAAAATGTAAAGGCACCTTCACTAGGGCATGTGGAGCCCCAATAAATATCTCCTGGTCTTCTAGGCTGGGGGTATGCATAGAGCTGGCAACCCCACTCTGTAAAAACATACTCGGGAACATCAACAAATTATAATTGGATGGAATATAAGTGCAAGATTAGTATAAATAAATATAAACTAATAATGAATAACTAAAAATTTGTGAAAGTTGGACATGGGACAGTTCTGTACAATTTATGCAACGACAGCTGGACCATCTTCATTTTGTTAGATATGAAGAAGTTATTTACAATTGACAAGATTCCCAATACGAATAAAATATGAATATTTTAATTAGGAGATTATGCTAAAGAATAAAAATATGTGTATATATATATATATATATGTGTGTGTGTGTGTGTGTGTGTGTGTGACCATATTTTTAGTTTCTCTAATGCAAGCTAGATGAAGGCACAACAAATTTCACCACAAATTCGTATTACTAACGCGGATTTCTCATAAAGAGTTCTCTAGTGTGTAAAGCTGTTAGATCTGGGAGCAGTTACGACTACACAGTTGCAAATCCACAGTGACGACACACTCCCTACTCGGCCAGTCAGTTGGCCTAGATCGATGGCAAGCCTCTCTGTGGTCCTTTGTCTCGTTGGCAGAATCTCAGTAATTGGGAAGGAACGATTTGTCTAATCAAGGTCTATACACCTACGCAGCCCTTATCACACCTCCGGAGGGGCACGTACTTTGTCCTTATGGGGTACAAGTTATGCGCCGAATGGAAATCAGCCGAAGTACTACTACGTCACCTTTGTTTCAGATCTTACTCCTCGCCCTTATTCCTTCTCCTTCTGCAGATTTCATTCAGGGTGGAATTGAAAAGGATTGTTGAAGTAAGCATTCTCTTCCTCTCCTGTCATGTTCCCTCTCCCTGTACCCATGTAATATCCCTGTACCCACTAGGAAACTCTTCTGAGTGGTAAGAATCGTGCTTCGGCTACTATTGTTACCATTCAGCAATCAGCCAATTGGAAATAGGTAACATTCCTTACCAACTTCTAGAAAAATCTTATCCTGGCACAACTCATCCTTTCAAAGCTATTAAACCGTCAAAGCATCCTTACACAAGCAAGCGGTGCTCTTTTCTATCTACATCTATAGTTAGGGGGTATCTACAGCTTCCCATCCCATTCTATACAACCATTACAGCTATCATCGAACAGATTCTATCAACTACCACATGAATGACCCAATATTTTTATTTAGACAATTAACAAATAATCTCTAAGTTCATTTAAATATTTTTTACACAAAAGATGTAGTCATGAGAAAAATGTAATCTTAAAATTGGTGAAATACATAAACTGTCTATATTAATTGATTTCTTAACAATGATCTATTCTCCAAGAAAAATATGAAAAGAATTGTGTTTCAATATTTTAAAAAAATTAGAGGGTATGCCCAACAATCAATTTACATTTTTTTTTTTTTCTGTAAAATAAGATTATTGAAAAATGTTACAGAATATAAGTATTGAAAAAAAATAAAAATATAACACATATTTTGTTCCATGCATTTATAATAAAATACTAATAATAACAAAGCTATAAAGTTTTTAATTTTGTTCTTTCACAAAACCTCATACGTCTCTTTGACTGATTTCAGTCAATAACAAGCTAACTAACTAATTGAATACTAAATACCGAATTCGATTTGGTTTAAATATGCTTTTACATTNTCGCCAGGAATCGAACCTGGACCTCCTGCTATCCGGGCCGGTATGCTAATAAATCCATTACACCACAAGGACTAGCCAGTTATCTCATTCAATCCCCTCTACATTAGCAAGAGCCTAACTTACGAGAAAGACGAGAACTTCGTTTAAACTCGAAGTAGCTGACATTGTCTATGTGTGCGTGTGTGTGTGTGTGTGTGTGTGTGTGTGTGTGTGTGTGTGTGTGCGCGCGCGTGCGCGTGTGTGTTTGTGTTTGTGTGCGTGTGTGTTTGTGTTTGTGTTCTACAATGAAAAATCATTGAAGATCTGTTGAAATATTTAAAAACAGGAAAATATTTTCCTACGGGAAATCTGCTGAAAGTATTAATCAATGTTAGTCTGTCATCATGTAATCCACTACATCACATCAATAATGCCTATTCTGAGAAGTTGCAAAGCTTGAATGCGCGACTGAGCCCTGCATAACAAATCGTTGAATAATCCAATTGCATAAGTATCTTAGCAAGGGCGGAAGAAGGAAAGAAATATGCATCTCAGATCATTTATCCACTTATATTATATAAAATAACAATTTTAAGCAATGGATTTTAAAAAAAAAAAAATAAAAAAAAAAAGAAGCAGCATTCTCTATATCACTGAAAATATGTTACCCAATCTTAAAGAAAATTGGTGATGTATTAAACAATTAAATGCAAGGGAATAGAATAAAAAATCTAATACTCTCAGCCAGGGCTCGAACCTGGATCTCCTGCTATCCGGGGAAGCGCGTTAGCCTTTTACACTAGCGAGACTAGCCAGATAAGTTATTAAATTCCCCGCACTAGTGTCGAGAGTCTAACCTCGGAGGCACACGAATATATCGTCTTATGCTCGAAGGAGCTGACGTTGTGAAGTTATTTAAACGACTCTCGTAATGTACTTTCTAATTTTTTAATTTTATAAATATTATTTTTATTGTGGTATTTTATCCCACGTAAATTTTAAACAATAAAATGCAAGGGAATAGAATAGCATAAGATTATGTATTCGTCTTTCTCGGATGTTAGACGCTGGTACTGAGAATTTTATAACTTATCTGGCTAGTCTCGATGGTGTAAAAGGCAAATGCGCTTGCCCGGATAGCAGAAGATGCAGGTTCGAGCCCTGGCTGAGACAGATAGATATTTTATTTTATTCCCTTGCATTTACTTGTTTAAAATTTAAGTGGGATAAATTACTACAGTAAAAATAATATTTATATGTTATATATTAAATCTGTAGGAGCAGATGAAATTTATTTTATTTCAGAGTTAAAGATTACTCCTGTTCGAGAAAAACCTTCTTTTTTTCTAGTTTCTATGAAAATTGTAAACATTTATAAAAGTTTAACTTAAAAGATTTTAATGTAATTCATTTAAAATAATAAATAGTTTATGTCTAACTCGTGACCCCTCTAAAAATTATACATTTCAAGGGCAAAACTAGGGTCAGTTTAGTATGGCTGTACTCCTGCGCCTAATACTTCATTCAAACTCAAAATAGGAGAAACAATTGAATTTTTCTTTCCTACCACCCAAAATAATAAAAAAAATATACAATTCTTCACAATATATTTATCTTCATTCTGTTTTATTGCGTATTTTTCAAGGGCATGGATATAAGTCTCAAAAAAAAAAAAAAGGCAGCATAAATTAAACTTATCAACAAGAAATTTAATATTTACATTTAAATGCCATAGTTAAGTAATCACTAATCACTTCATTTTTCTTTTCCTTTTTTTTTTTTTTTCATAAATAATATATAATACCATGGAGCTTGGGAACTTTTTTGTAATAAATATTGATTAAGGTAAATTGATTTATTGATAGCTTTAAACATTNAAATATATTTAAATCTTGTTAATTTATTATTTTATTTGTTTAGATTTTTATTTCATTATATTTGTATTTACTTTTAGATTATTAATTATTTGTTTATTTGTTGTTATAATTTGTTCAATTGGAAAAACAATGGATAACAAGTATTATAATAAAAGTCAAGCACTAATGATCACTGTAAGTTAATTTTAAAAAAAATTCCATGAAAAATTTATGACGATAGTGCTTACTTCCTGAGGTTTAATAATAGATAATTCCGTCAGAAGGAGTTTCACAAACTAAGCAAATTCCTCAGTATGTATACAGATATTTCATCTAAGATAATCCCTTACATATATTAAATTTTTCTTTTAGCAACAAATATTTGCTGAGTTTCATTACTCCAAAATAAATATTATGCCAGCCGCACTTGACATTTAGGCCCTTTTACCTGCTGTTCCAATTTAGCTTAACCACAAACTTAGACTTTTCTTTAAATATTCTTGTATTCTGCCAGGCTGTATTAACCTCTATGTATAAGCACTGGAAGTAAAAGATGATACCTCTAAGGGCTTGCTGTTTATACTCTGGAGTATATATACTACAGACTGAAGTATATCTGAACTTTAATCAAATATAGGCCACATACCCGTGAAGATAGCATATCTCATATCCAATGCTTCTAAAGATGACCTTATAAGTTCCAAAGTACACAAGTTTAACCTCATACATTATGGATGTTCTGCCTTTAAAAGTGGCATGTCAAATAATATTAAGAAAAATTAAAAATAATGATCTGTAGAGGGTTGAAATTACAAACCTACTCACCCACCCACACAAATATACATATATGAAAGATACTGCAATTTTAGGCAGGTTCTAATGGAAAAATGCTTCAGAAAGCCAGTGCGAAAATGACCTCAGAAGAAACATTTCCTCGGAAATGGAGGAACAACATTCTCTGAGACATGTTCGATGGAAACATGAGCGAGTTAATCTCTCAGCTATCCCTAATGAGTTCGTTAGTCTAAATTATGACCTTATCAGAGGTGAAAAGGGTCACCAGGTAACATAAGCGCACCATCTGGTAAGTAATTATTTCAAGGGAGATATCGATAGCCTACACTAATCGATAGCAGCCTACACTAATTGCTGCACTTAGAGGGAAAAAGAAAAAAAATATCTCACACGAGAGACATGTGAGCTTAGCAGATTTCCCAAGTTATATTTTAATCTTGACATGAAGAATGATCGATCGTACAGGCCGGAGAGAACATAAACGGAAGTGAACTAAATGTGGCCCTACACTGACAGGAAAGGAGTCGAAGGGGGAGAGGGGGCTGTTCAACCTTCTTTGTTATATTTATAAATATCCACAACAATAAGCAAATTAATTAAATGTTGTAAGACACAAATATTAAAAAATTAAATTTTAAACCTGGTATTTTTCTTTACTAGATTTTCCTAACACTAGTAGTCACAAATATATTATAATCTTTAACTAATCTCCTTTTCCATATTTTAGCTCAAAATAAATACATATTGCAGTTCATAGTAGAATGTCACTCTCCACCTGCCCATTCACGGTTGGCATAGAGCCAGCCTCACCACAATAATTTATTATATTTTAGGGTTTAAAGAAAACCTAATCAGTTTACTTCATTTATCTCCATCTTAAACGTAACTAAATAAATAATTTTATGCAGCTATTTTTCTTCCTCTGTTAACGCTCCTCGTAGGTGACAAACATTTATTATTTACAATTTATGATTAATGAACATCTTATTAAAATGTTGTTTTTTTTTATTTCTAGTCTTTTTGAAATTGTGAAATATTGAAACCTCTTTGGAATATAGGTAAAAATAAGAAAATTGAAAATTCGTAAAGAGTGGCCTAGCTGACCTACATAGTAAGTGGCGTTGTGCAGTAATTAAGGCTCATTGGACAGTCAAACTCGAATTAAAAAGAGAATCATTATTTTCAGTGTTATTTTGGCCCCTGAACCATGTCTATTCCACCAGACTAAATATTTCTTAGAGCCCTTAGTTTTACTATAAAATATTTAAACATTTTGGAAGGTTCAGCTTCGTTATTCACATCGACCTACATCATAAATTAAAATAAGAATAAATGTATTTATTAATTCTTCTTCCGTGCTTGAGTAGGTGGAAAAGATGTTACATCCCAAGTTATTATACATCCTATGATGGCTTCTCCAGGAATGAATGACTCATTCCCCTAAATCTAAGTTGTCTAAGTCTTTTTAGCTCATATCTCATACCTATTTCGGCTATCGCTCAGTAGAGTAAAGGAAATTGTAAATTAAGACTGTTATATAGAATATATTTATACCATTGTAGAACTATTTGAAAACTAATGAGCAGTATGGAAAAACAATCGACTTTGAAACTCGAAGAGCAACCGATCTATAAAAAAAAACCAAGTTCTGATAAGTGAACTATAAGGACCTCTTCAAATGATATGCGTTCCTCTTAAAGTAAAGTGTAACATGGTGAATAGAGTAAATCTCGTCTATAAACAATCGTGTAGAATCTCTTTTCTAGTTCCACTGTTATATAAATTACCCAAATTTAATACTAGTATCAAGTGCTATCATGATGCAATTTACAAAAAATTATATATATATATA
>KZ810162.1:13991-27556 GCA_000696205.2 Oncopeltus fasciatus
TATATATATACATATATAGTAAATAATTGGAAAAAAAACATCTGATATGAGACTTTATTGGAAGATTTTCACCTGTGATGGATATTGGGTTTACTGGTGATATATGAATACCCGTAAGCAATGGCTTGATCGGGGTCAAACGTGTGTGGGAACATGTTTAAATCTATATCTTTATGCGTTTTTTGGAAATTTGAAGGTAATGTTCATCACAAAAATGTACCTGATGGATACTTTATGAATTTCGAACTCTACTGAAAACAAATGGGAAGTATTCTGCTTATACCAACCGAAAATAAGTTTTTGATTTTTTATCAACCAACAAGATCATGCTCTGGTGCCCGAAATTTTTGCCGAGCCAAATCAAATTTTAAAAAAAATTCATAGGTTCGAAGTCCTGCCTAATGTACCATTGCTCACACCTCGCAGGTAAAATTTAAATAAAAAAAATTGTAATTATTTAGCAGAATTGACATTGCTGTCCAAAAGTTCACCGCGTGGCATTGAGCAATTGGCTAAAAGGTGATTATTGACGCTAGATAACAATGGACTTTGAGTATTAATTGTGTTTTACATCAAAAATGTATTTATACAAATATTTGGTTGAAAAACGGTCATTTTTTTTATGCATTTTACTCTAAGTCATGTATATAAGTAGAACAGTAATTATTGATGTAAATATAATTTTCTTCTTAAAAATTATTGGTGAATTCATTCATTCGTGAATGAATTTTTCACATGTCATTTACATTAGAACCTTTCTCGATGTTCATTTTATTTATGTAAAAAAGCAATAATATAGACACAGGCGCTCAATGCTTTCAAAATTTTTATGACAAAAAAGAAAAGTGTGAAACGTCGAGAAAAGTATTATTCAAAATTATGTTTGAATCGTTCATTCACTAATATAAAAAAAATTCTATATAAAGTGTTTCACATTGTTGTGTAAAAAAAGTTGGACTTTATAATATCACACACACACACACACACACACACACACACACACACACACACACACACACACACACACACACACACACACACGTGTATATGTGTGTGTTAGTGTTTGTGAGCACGCGCGCGCGCGTTTTAGTAAAGAAATAAAACCATTTGTTATGAAATGTTATATGAAAGTAAAAACTTAAAAAATCCATTAAAACTTAAAATATAACAGCTGTTTTTAATGTATTGATATGTTTATTTTTTGAGGTTATGGTCTAAGAGGAGGAAAGGAAAATTTATGTGAGAGACACACAACATTTGTACGTTAATTTTTTTATCTATTTACTTTTACTTTTAATATTGTAAAGAAATTGTCAGCAGTAAAATTTAGTTTTGTATTAGCCCTCGGTACGAAGTGACCGGATATAAAACAATGGAATGTAGATAATAACTAAAAACTAAATAGTAAGTTTCACTTGTTTTTATATTTTTGGAAACAAAAGTAGTTTATCGTAGGATACTAGCTTAGAAGACTAACTTTGAAACATGCAGTAGACCATTCCTCTCTGTATTCCTGTTGCAAACAATTGCAATTACAATACAATTAATAATATGGCTACCTCAAGTGGACAATTAACCAAGCAATGTGTTCAAATTAAGCTCTTAACAGTTCACTGTTAATGATTGTCTCTGTACTTCACCTTAATTATTCCTGATAGTTTCTTGTTTAGTACAGATCTCTCAATGCCCTTATTCCTGATAATAATATAAAATGTAATTGTATTTTTGTAAATATAATTTTTAGTCATTCTATTTATGCTAATGCATGGTCAAAGAAGAACATAATACGATACTTATTTATAATATAAAATAATGATCTGTTTTGTATTTCAGGCAGAGCCAATGGGTAGATCGGAACAAAATATTGCCCAGAGCCTTGGGTCATTAGAATAGTATGGTTGTATGTAGATTGCCCTTCCCTCAGTCACTCTAATTAGTTATTCAGGAGATAAAATCAATAATTAATAAAAAAAACTTAATCAAAAATAATTAGTAAAAATTGTTTACTTCAGTATTAATTTTTTTTTTCATGCAACAGTAATTATTTACATCAAGTAAAGTAGAATTTTGCAAATGTAACTTCTGGTTACTCTATTCGCCATGTTACGTTTTACTTTAAGAGGAACGTATATCATTTGTAGGGTCGTTATAGTTCACTTATCAGAACTTTTTTCGACAAGAGCTGTAGCATAAACTTTTAATAAGCTCAAACTTCATGTCAATCTTTCCGCTCAGACTCCTAGGAAGGTTAGGAGTGGATGAGTAGTTACCATAATAAGATTTGAATAATGCTTCCGAGAAATATAAAATAATTGATGCCCCAGTAAGTATCATCCCGTACTTATTTGTTACATTTTACGAAAGTCGTATGTGAGGAAAATCAAGCAAGATAAGAATAGCGTAATATAATGATGTTTTCTGAATTATGTAAAATTGTATTTATGTTTGAACTTATATTTTGTCCTAGAACTAAATACATAATTAAAAAGCTACAACAAGAAATATATTTTATAAAGAAACATAAGAATTGTATCGAATTTTTTACGTTATAATATTGTGTCATATGGAAACCGAAGAAAGAATCATTTATTTCTTAAAAGTATATTCTACTTAATTGTTTTATTAAAATTATTAGTATTTACCAAAGGACTTCGTTTTAAATTACTAACGACTGTTATATGTTTAAAGTATCGATATATTACACAGAGTGCAACTTGACTGACTGAATTTAGTGCTTAGCCATAAGCGCTTGAGACACCTCGAAGGGAATTCTGGATGTTCATAGGACCTCATGGAGAGTTCTAAGGATTGCGTTAATCTTGGAGACTGGTATTAAATGCGGAAAAACTGAAGACGGACACGAAAGGTGTATGAAGGTAAAAAAAACCTGATGATCGATGGCTTTGCAGAACTTATCAGTTTGATGATAGATTTGATGACAAAGCCCTTTGTGAAACCCTATTCAGGCTTAGGAAACGTTGTAGCATAGAAGCTAGGAGTAATCCTAGTGATCAAGATCTAGGAAGATACGATCTGTAACTCGAAAGGCTTATTGTACTGTTGAGTGATTGCTTCTGAATCCAAACTTGCGATTAAAAATTACTTTATTAGAGTCAATGTTGGGTAGAATGCTTTTTAATAAGATTTTCTCAAACATTTCGGACATGACTGGGAAGGGGCTAAGACGGTAGGGAGCAGGTTAGTAGATTTCCAGCTTAATCGAAATTTCACCAAAATTTTCAAGAAATTCTACAATATTGGGACGGGGGTTGAGCGGAGAATGCTGTTAAAAAAAAGGACGGAGAAGAGGTTTGACTGATATAGACAAGGCTAAATAAAATATAGAGCAGAGTGTTAAAAAATGGCCCCGAGAATTAGTCATCCTAGGGCCCCACAACAAGTGCTTAGAATAATATTCACTACTTGAAAAAAATTACGGATCTAGGGGCGTGAGGAAATCGAAATACGCGTTTTTGGGCTTGCTACATGTTATACACTACTGAGATAGGAAAGTAAAAAGATGTGTTCAGAGGGATGTAGAAAGTTGGTTTGTATTGAGGTGCTGTCGGTCTGCGACATCTGGCAAAGCCAAGGTCATACAGACCCTTTCCTTGCAAGAAGCAAGATATATTTCTCCAGTGAATTTTCAGAGCCTTATTGGTGGAGTGCGTACGGGAGTGACTAGGCGGTGAGGTGATCGGATTCAGCCCTTAACATGACCATCAGTATGATACCATGGTATCAGTGACAATGAACCAGGTCACCCATTTGACAGGGCTTCTTTATCTCTAACTTGCAACCATTAATTTTATTAAGTTAATTTTCTCAGCCAAATCTACATAAATAAATAAAAAAGGGTCTGTCGATCCACCCAATATACTACCATAGTCCTCTCGTCGGAGCACAAATACGTTTACTTTACTTCCTGAATTTTGAATCCGGTACTTTCGACTTCTTCTTTAGTGTCTTCCCAGGAGAGATCAAAGTGAATGTAAATTACCGCAAGAACACCAACGTGAATAGCTTTAGAACCCAACGATATATTTGTTAAAATACAGCATTGATACAAGTAAATAATAAAATTATTACTGAGTACTACATATATTATAGTGAATAAATACAATACTGAAATAACAAAATATTTTTGTGTATATGGGAATTAAATATAAATATATACAATTTGGGAAAGCCTATAATTAGTTAATCTAATCCTATAATTATTCATGAAATAATCATTGATAGAAGGCAGAATTTAAAACTATTTGTTCACTCAGTTTCAGAAAAAGTCAGATGTTACATCAGTTATACAAATAACTTACAAGAAAAATACCTCTTCGACTCATTAGTATTCAACTTGAATATTTTTCGGGGACCATCCCTTTGTATTTCAATGAGTTAATATTTGTAGAAGAGGAAAAAATTTATATATTTTTTACGTAGAAAGTAACAATGCTATTGTGATGATTCAAACTTCAGCTTAAGAGTTTTACTTTTCAGAGTGTGGACTTTATAAAATAACCTGATGGTTATGTAAACAGATAACAAGGCAATGTTTTCCAGAAGCTTCAAAAATATATTTATTAATTTTTATACGTGAAGCAAACTAACCTATGAATTTAACTTTTTATATTCGAAATACCCTGCATGCTCCCGACCTTAAAAAAAATATACATTAGTTCCATGAAGGTTGTAAATGTATGAGAATCCACCAAAATATTTTTGTACGCGGTCCACTAGCGGCATTCTTGATGGACCTCATGAAAAAAAGTGGAACAGCGGTATATTTTTTTTTAAGTACCCATTTTTCCTTAATAATTAATTTTCCTTACTAATTTTCCTTACCCATTTTCCTTATTAATATAAACAAAATTGCTTAATTAAATTTAAATGCCGAAGAGAACAACGATCGTATAAGGTTATTAAGGCCTAAGGAATTAGAATATATCGCTCATAATTTGAAAAAAAAAAAATTTTAAAGAAATATTAAAAAAAAAAAAAAATTAACAATGTATTAATCTATTTACCATTTCATCTTCCGGGTTGGACCGAGTCAAATTGTTCTTATTTGCCGAGCTTTCGCACATCATGTGATGGCTTCTTCAGGGCTGAAAAGGCCATCACATGATGTGCGAAAGCTCGGCAAATAAGAACAATTTGACTCGGTCCAACCCGGAAGATGAAATGGTAAATACATCTGACGACCGACGAAGCCTACGTGAAAATGTATTAATCCAAAAATCATTTTAAGAATTTTTTGTAATTTGAAACCTAAATACCAAATTTTGTTCTAATATTTTAAAATAAGAGGTACAATATTCTTAAACCTACATTATTTTTATTACTTGCAAGACCATTTTTATACAATTTTTTTTTTGTAGAATCTCAATTTTTTAAATTTTCTATTTCGAATCTCAAAAGAAAGATTTTTTAATTTTTTCATTCTCAAAACTTTCTCACCTATTTTTTAATGCAGTCTTCCAATTTTTTTTTTTCCAAAAATACTTCCTTTTTTTTCAATTTTATTCATTAAACTTCTGAATAGGTGACAGTATTAGACCCGAAACTAGTAGAGAAATAAATTTTAAATAAAATAATAAATATAATAATGTATTTTTTAACATTTGCCTGTATTAGATACTTTAAGTAATACAATAAAATCAGCAGAGAAGAAAACATTTTCTTTAATTATATGACTACACGATTCAAATTTAAAAAAAATCAAATATGAAAAAGTTACATTAAAAGTTGCATAATGATTTTTTTTTTTCAATTTTAAAACTTATTTCTATATTCTTTATTGAAAAGTACTACTACATGGGTATATGTTCGTCAGTTATACGTTATATAACCAATTTATTTAGAAATGGAAAAAAAAAATTATGTAATTTATCTTAATCAAAAATACTTTTACATTAAACGCATATTAAGGAAAATATTTTAGGATGTAAATTCGAATGTTGGAAGGGCCATATTATTATTTAACAGAGAAGCTTATTTACAGAGTTTATTACATTACAAACCTTTAAATGAATTCTTTATTTTGGTATTGAGAGTAAAAGGGGAATTTTGACAAAAACCAAAATTTATAATTGTAATATCGTTTTTGGTTATTAATGAGTTTAAAGAACCTAGAAACTTTTTATTAACCAAAAAAAAAAAGTTTATGGAAGCCGCACTTAGGCGCATATTCTATAATTTGAACGATACTAAAAAGAAAGTATGAGTTGTAAATTTAATTTTATAACTTTTATTTAATATATATCTATATTGATATCACTTTCTAAGAGAGAAATCAATAAATATAACAACAATAGCTGAGCACATTTCATACTCCACTCCCACATCTACGTCCATCTGCAATGCATTATGGATCTTCTTATTTGTTTGCGCAGCCCATGCGTGGAAGGATTCTATTCTATTCTATAGAAATATGAAATAAAACTAGAATACAACTCTAAAAATAGCCCCCAGATGGGCTATAATGGGGAGGGTCCGTCCTCTCTTTTGGCATTAGGCTAGTCCGTTAGCATTACAGCCAGAAGAGCGATGGGTTACTCAACACAAGTACGAGAGAAGCACGCAAGAGAGCGCTAAAGTGCGGGGACCTTCATCGCCCCCCTTAACATTTCTTTAGTGTGGGAGAATTTTTCTCTGAGTGTGGCCAGTGTAGCACCACTTCACAAGGGGGTTTCAGCATTAGCTATCTCGTCCCGGAAAAAAGAGATCATTTTAGCGACTAACCTCCAAGGGGTTGGGATATATTGCAACAGAAACCCTAAAGAGGGGTGGGGGGTGGATGAGAGAGGAAAAACCTGGAATAGCACTTTGCCTAATGTGGGTAAGAAAAATTCATTATAAAATACATAATGTATCTAACTCTTCAACAGTAAAATACTAATCCTTAATAAACAAATGTATTTTCTGTATATCTAACTAATACAGTAATTATGAGAAATTTCCATTTGAATTTTTAGGTTTAAAGGTCGTATGAATCATATTTAATATTTTCACTTTAATATCTGTGGGTGGATTACCACTAAATGGGTACAACCCACAATATACGTCAGGTAGAAATGTCTGGAGGGTTAAATTACAATATTAAAAGAAGCTACGTTATCTAAACATATTTTCTATTATTCATTAAATATAGGTAAATAACTCATACTTTATTAAGTACATGATATAATATACTCACATAATTCCCTACTATATGAATAGGAAAAAAAGAGGGGGGGCGTTACAACTTTTTAGTTCCATTCATAAATATTACATGTTGGAATATTATTATTCTTAATAATAATTTTCCATAATTAATTAGGAAATATATGATTATAAAATTATTTTCTACGCGTATTATGTTTAATAATCGTGTTCGTATAACAAATAATAGCGAATTTAAATAAATCTTTTCTTTCTCTAATCCTTCTCTTTAATATCAACTAGAAATAATTTCATTACTGCAATTACCAGTCAAAAGCCATAACATAAAATATGGTTTCAACATAATAAAAAAAAAAAGAGGTAGGTGCAACTTTTGAACTCTCACTCTGGTATATTAATCTTAATTTTCATTTTTCTTAAAAATCTTATAATACAAAATGTTTAGAAAATTATATTAAACTGTATTTAAGATTTTTTTAACTCTTACATAAACTAAGATATTAAAGTTTTTATGTTCTTTATATATATATATATATATATATATATATATATATATATATAAATNTGTGTGTGTGTGTGTGTGTGTGTGTGTGTGTGTGTGTGTGTGTGTGTGTGTGTGTGTGTGTGTGTGTGTGTGTGTGTGTGTGTGTGTGTGTGTGTGTGTGTGTGTGTGTGTGTGTGTGTGTTTGTGTGTGTGTTTGTGTGTGTGTGTCTGTGTAAGAGAGTGTGTGTGTGTGTGTATATATAATTGCCTCTGAATTCTTTTTAATTCAGTTTTTGTAACTATTTTAACAACTGCAGTTTGCAAATAATTCGCCCCCCCCCCAAACCAGTTTATGTTTTATAATAATATTCAATATTCAAATTTCTCCCTGAAAAATAAGTAACTAGGACTCCCAAAACTATATTTTTCTTCAAATTTTATATAAAGATTAGCCCACACTTAATATTAAATTTAGCTAAATTCTTAACTTCTAAATTTTATACTTTTTTTAAAGTCAAAATTTCAGTTTCACAAAGAACCACTTCTTTCCTCACCACCCCTCCCCCAAAAAAATCATGAAAAATCTCAATTCCCGATCAATTTTACAAGCGGAATTAAAATTTTATAAAATAACACTATTCAAAACTACTTAAATTAAAGGAAAATTTATTTTCTAATCATTCAATTAATTATTTCAAGTTAATTATTAATTGAATTTGATTAGAAGTAATAAGTAAAATAATAAGTAATTATTCAGTTTAAATATAAAACTAGACCTTTAAAGTCATAATTACCACATCTCTGATTATAATTAACTTTGAACATTTACAATAAAACACAATTAAGCATGTCCTTCTAGCTAAAGGATAGGATAACTTATATCTAATTTAATTAAATAAATTATAAATTAAAATTTTAAGCGAATAAAGAAAAATTTCGTGTTTGTTCATATGGTTTTAATGCTTTTCATCTTAAGAGGAATCATTATCACTGTAACAAAAATTCTGGTTAAAATGTATGTAAAAACTTTCTGGCTTTAGGTCAATTGAACTTCTAGAAAATAAATCCTCCCAAATCGAACCTTGATTTTTATATATTTTATTACTACAGTTCTGCTAATTTTTATTGGAATATGAAAAATTTGTTTAGAATTTTAGAGAGATATATATATACACACACACACGCACACTCGAAACGCAAATAACTTATAACCTCATTGGAGGGCACACCAGTGCTCTCGCTACAGAAACCTCGAAAGTAGCAAGCAAGATGTGACAAACCTTCAGAGCAAACATGAGGAGATCCGCTCCACAAATAGACCATGGTGATGTGGATCTCCTCATGTTTTCTTCGGGTCTCTAATTTAAGTGGTAGGTATATTGATGACTTGATGAAAGTGGAAGTTGTGACGTCACAGTTGACGTAGATCAAACTTCCACTCCATAATCCATCACTTACATTCATGATTGTAGTTAGCAGCAGATTACCGCCCAACCGAACTGTAATTTAAAAGTTTTAAGTTTTTGTTTTTTTGTTTTTTTTACACTTTAGATACACCGTTTATCTGTTGCAGTACTGGCTTTTCATTAAAGTCAAAATTTCCTTCATAATAGTCAATAATGAGGAATAAATTGCTCTCTCGAGAATCGAAATATTAACCCCTAATATATTTTAAGTTAATTTTTACGCCGTGAAATAGTTCTTTCTACTTTATATTAAATATATTATCGTCTTATAGAACATATGATTTCATAGTTTTGATATCCTCAGAGAAAAAATTCATAGACCATGAACCAATTAAATATTAACCCAACTTTTTTTATGAATTCCCATGGGATCAATGAAGGAAAGAAATTTACCTATGATTTATAATTGTTTCACTATCTAGCTGTAATAATAAAAACCGTGTGTTACGTGCTTATACTATTATGCAACATATTGTATAAATGTATATACAACTGTAAATGCAAAACGAAGTTTGTAGTAGGACAATAGAGGGCCAAAATGAGTAGATTATCTACAATGTTGACATACGAATTACTTCAGTGTAAGTAAACTCAACACAGATTAGTTTATTTTTAAAAAAATATAAATAAATAAATATATATACATACATCTAACTAACCATAGGTATGTACAACTATAACTATCCATAGGTATAACTAACCAAATATANCGAAAGCGCTCGCCAACAGAAGATGGTTTGCAGTATATATATATATGACTTTATTGATATTTATGATTTATATATATTTTTGGTTATCGTTTTTAGGGATAAAAATTAATGGGTGAGGTCGATATTGAGCTAAATTGGACGAATATGAGTGGTAACATCATAAATTTCAAGTGTATTACAGTAAAAGTTATTAAAGCAGCAGCAGACTAGGTATGTAGTACATTTATATACTGAACTATGATTTTTTTTTAGAAAAAAATAGTATTCTATTGATAATAGCTATGAACAAAATATCAGCCAAAAATTAATATCATGTAAAATTTTGGAGACTTCAGGTACAGTTCTTATTTGTTTTTGTAAGATTATTTCATGAATTTTATTGAATAAGATAGTCCTAAAAAAAATTTTATTGTTTAGTCTCTTTTGTCTAAGAGGGGTGTCTATTATTTATGGTTTACTATATAATGTATTTCTGATTTAGGAAATAATGTATACATACTACGAGGAAAAAGGAGATAGCCTATAAAACATATATTCTTCAGAAGTCGGGGGGAAAATGATAGGTCAATGGACTGAGTTTTTTTTATAGGGTTTATCATTTCTCTCTTATCTACTCTACCATCTATTTTTCATTAATTTAATTAGTTCATAATTCCAAAAATACAATTTAATAATTTTATGAATGTATTCTTTGAAAAATTAAAAAATCGAAAAACATAATTGAAGCAATGTGAAGTCCCCTTTCTTTTAAAATATAATTATAATATGCGTACGAAATGTAGTGGAGATTATAAAATCGACAAAACATATATCAAATATATGTTATTTGATACACACACACAGCATTGGTATGGGTTTACCTATATTATCAACATTGTCCTATTAGCTATTAACATTTATTCAAAATAAACCAAAAGAAATAATTAATACAATTTTCTAAACAAAATTTGCTCTTCGGCACAATTATTGCGTCGTGAATTATTGATAAATTTACGAACTAAATACCACTTACAATTGAACTATTTAAAAAAATAGAACTGCAATAACCGTAATATATATTTTAATTGAATGAGCTGCTTAGCACATCCAATGGGTTCTTAAACTACATTGCTAACACGAACTTATCAACAAAAATGTAAAAAAATATACAATATATTTTAGAACAAAATTCGTTCTATGACACTGACTTTGCGTCGCAATACGATTTCCAACGAAATTGTTTAAAGAATTCTACTGAAAAAAAGTACTAAACCCGCAATACAAATTATGATGAAATTCGTTTTTGTCAATTTATAAATAACGAAAATCCATACGGACAAATCCAAGTAATAAGAAAAAAACATTTATTGAGATATATGTCATTAGGACATAAAATAAAACAATAAAATTTCCTACAATTCTATATCCTTCAATAAAATTCACATATAATTTTTGGGCATGATTTTTAACATTAGATACCCTTAACTGAGATATTTCAAAATAACCTCACTTAATAAGAGTGATATTATAACCTTACCATCTCTTTGACATGTTGAATCCTTTGAAAGGTTAAAATGAGACCGTCCTATGTAGGGTATTCACCAATCCCATTTCCTTTCATTAGGAATCAACCCGCAGGTTGAGCGAGTGCACTGGTTCACTTGTCCCCCGATCCCATAACGCCTGGGTGGTTCCAGCCTGTGGCATGTTCTGAACAAACACAAGCCCAAACACTAGAGCAATTTATATATGATATAAATATATCGATTAGAAATGATATTTAATAAGTGAAAGAATTACTCTAAAGTTACAGTTAAAATAAAGAAATGGAATAGGTTAAAATATATATGTTTTAGTTAGAGTAGATGTATTAAACTAAAAGGGGTAGAGCTCAAATAGTGAAACTAATAAGGTTTATATAAATAAAAATATAATTTATAAAATGACAGTTACATTAAAATAACAAAGGGTTACTGAGTGTTAAATTTATATTANTTTATATATTTTTTTTTAAATAAACTAATCTGTGTTGAGTTTACTTACACTGAAGTAATTCGTATGTCAACATTGTAGATAATCTACTCATTTTGGCCCTCCATTGTCCTACTACAAACTTCGTTTTGCATTTACAGTTGTATATATATTTATACAATATTTTGCATAATAGTATAAGCACGTAACACACGGTTTTTATTATTACAGCTAGATAGTGAAACAATTATAAATCATACGTAAATTTCTTTCCTTCATTGATCTTATGGAAATTCATAAAAAAAAGTTTGGTAAATATTTAATTGGTTTACAGAAGATCCAAAAAAGTAGAATTAAAAAAATGTGTATTTTTTTTATTATCTGCCAACGTTTCGGCTTACATTGTAAGCCCTCTTCAGAGCTGAGTTGTCATGAATATGAGATCCTGGGGACACGACGTCCCCTCTCGCCTTTATGATAGCTCGGAAGATGACTTGCAATAAGCGACTAATCTATCTACTAATAATTATTTATATAAATTATAGTTTTAATCATTGAATTTTTAAATAATTATTAATATTGTAAACATATGACTAGTATTATATATAGTGCCATTTTCTATTGTAATTTATACTCTAAAGAAGCAAATATTCCGAAACCGAGGCATTACACTTTATATTTTTACTCCAAAGACCGACATACACAACCCACATCCTCTGTGATAACCACAGTCATCTTAAATACCTAATTAAGAACTATACTGCTAAAATAATTATTTAATATTTAAAAAAAAATCTATCGGTAGTTGTCTTTCCTGCACAGTTTTGTACCAATCGGTATTTTTTGAATATAGCATGAACAGAATTAATCAGAAAATGAAGACAACATACGGATTTTCTTGCAATGTAAACTATGTACAAAAATTGACTTATAAAGTTAAAAGTAAAAATATGTATAACTTTATAGAACGGCTGAGTTAGAACGGAATTAATAACTTCCTCAACATGAACTAGTTAAGGAAACAAAAATATGAATTAGATATTTTTTCAAATTTTCTCCTACTGGGTTTGACCTTGCCCGAAGGTTGTTTTTTGCTAAGTTTTCGCTCATCTTCATCGGTATCGAATAGAGAATGAGGGCATTTTCCGGCTCAATTTTTCATATATAACTCGGATTTGTTCTACCGAACCTCTGCCTTCCCGAATTAAATGTTATTCAGAAAACTGAAGCAAAAAAAAAAAAAATTCCGCCTCCCGGTGGTGGCTACAGGACTTATTTTTACTCTGGAACCGGATCTGCGTATATATCTGTTCACCCATTGGTTCAAAGCGGTATCATATTCCCGGACGTATTCCTCGGGTAACTATCTTTGACTTACGTTATTAATGTTCACGTAGGCTTCGTCGGTCGTCCACGTTTATCCTTAGGTTTCGGAAGGATGTCTGTTATTTTTCTGTCCGTGTTGAATGTTGTTCTTATTTTGTGATTTTTTAATATTCGGGCGATCTTCTCTGTTGTCCCTTTGACGTAGGGGATGGTCACTTGTCCTTGGAATTCTTCGGCTTCTCGTTCTTCCTTGTTGCGCTGCATATTTCTCTTTCTCTGGATCTTGTCTATAGTGTTGCGGTCGTAGCCATTCTTCATGAAGGCGGTCTTCAAGTGTCTTCTTTCTTTCGGTAGTTGGGCTGGTTCTGAGAGTATCTCCGCTCTGTTGAGTAGAGTGTTGATGACTCCTTCCTTCTGAGCCGGGTGGTGGTGGGAAGTGGCATGTAGGTATCTGTCTGTATGCGTGGG
>KZ810162.1:34452-51953 GCA_000696205.2 Oncopeltus fasciatus
TTTTTTTTAGATATCAATTTAAAAAAAAAAAAAAAAATCTCAATTCCTTCATTAGTTTTGTCACAAAATTTCCCACATCATAAATCTATTCGATAAAAAATGAAATAACGATTGTCCGTCACTGTAAAGATAAGAACTGTTAAAAATATATTGGCTCTCTAAGTTTATGTCTGATAACGCATTCACTACTCATTTGAATGATACTTGTAGAATACAATATGCAATGACTATGTATTTTGTATTTGATAATTCAAGAATTGCGAAATATTGGGCAAGAACCATGATCCATTTGAAAAACATGAAATAAATACAGACGACACACATAAACCATTCATCGTATTAGCTCAGACATTAAAAAAAGTAAAAATAAAATGTACGTTTAAATGTTTAGAAAACTTTCTATTTTGTAACTCATCTCATGCTTATCTGGACAGGACTCGAGGCTCCGGAGGTACAGTCCAACACAGATCACGGTGCCTGCGTTGGTTGCTGGCTCTCTGGCCAATGGAGAATGGTGCTAAATCATCATTCTCGTCCTCAATATTACGTTAAACCGTTTACAATATGAAATTTTATTTTCAAGTATCTTCTTCCCCAATATTTGCCGAAGACATAATGAGTAACCCTTCTGAGAGATCAAAAAAACTACATTAAAATCGTTATTATTAGATGATTTTTGTTGGTGTTCTGTCAAGGTAGATCCAAAAAAATACAAATTTAAAAAAAGGTGTATTAATTAAAAGATTATCTGTCTTTAAAAAAAATAACACCTTTTTTTAAATTTGTATTTTTTTGGATCTACCTTGACCGAACCCAAACTAAAATCATCTAATAATAAAATCTAAGGTAAAAAAAAACTCTCCTTTTTTTTTTTTTTGTATAAATTATTTTATCATCATGATTGTCGTTATAATGGACATTTAACGAATTACAATATAACACCCTATTGCTTAATACTGCATATTGAATTAAGGAGATGACTTGTTATTCATTTTGTTGTTGTTCAAGTAATTATAGTCCAAGAGTTTAGTAAAATTTTGCATACATCTTTTTACCTCCCTTTTAACCGCTTAGGTTGGTAAAGGGCTATACATAGATGGCTACTCTGTTTTTAATATCCACACTGAAATATAATCAGTTGACCAGAAAGTATACCGACTACACCCCTCTCTAGTGTGCCATAGGATGAAATTAACACATCCTCCACATGCGTTTTTCTTTTGGACTGTCTATGCCTGTCTTTGAACTGATTACAATACCAATAACTCTGATTAAAAGTTAACAACACAACAACAAAAACTGTTGTTGCATAACAATATTGAAATTGTATTAATAGCTTTTAAAAGAGGATCTAATAATTATTCTTAATTGGTGTAACTTACTACAAATGATTTTTAATAAAAAGATTGATCAATAATATTACGAAAAATGAAATTGAATAATTCAAGTATAGGATTTTTAATATGAAATTGAATTTATGAACTAAGTAACTGTGATTTACTCATTTTGAAATTTCTCCCAAGTTAATATTAAAATATTCCTGAAATGCACACACATTATAAATGTGTTATATTAACAACAGAAACAATATTAAATATTAGAATTTAGATACGTCGTGTAATACATATAATTTATATATCACCCTTTGAAATTATTAAAATATCATTACTTTATCAAATGTGTAATAACAGTATGCATAATACCTATAAATATAGCTGAATATAATGTAGAGAATATACATGTTATCACTAATATAACAGATTTGAACTTATTACATACATCACAGTATATGTAATATAGCATATATCTTTAATAGAATTTTTTTTTTTTTTTCAAGTCATAAACTTGAAAAATCCTAGGAAGTTCTGTTTCTTCCCCCCAAAGAAAAACTTTTTTTTTTTTTTTTTTTTTTTTTTACAAAGAAAAGAGAATTATTAATTTGACAGTGATTATATCGCTGGCTCATGCAGTAACACATTTTCTGAAGCCGAGTTGATGTCGTGCCGCGAGATATTTATCCGCGAGGAATTTATTCTCAGGGGAGGGGGTAATGAATATATTACCACAAAAAAGGAAAAAAAAAAAAAAAAAAAGGCCGTTGTAGGAGAACACTCACCAGTAGCACCTAATAACACCTTCCCTCGGACTATATTTTGGCTTTTATTTTAAGGCGATTTTAATTTACTTTCAAAGGCGTTTCACAATCAAAGTGCGTTTTACTACTTTTCTATTTAGCTCATTATATCTGCAACGACCAATACATTCTTCACCAATGTCTTTTATCATTTTTGACATAGCAAAAGAGTGGTCGAAGATAACTATTTTATTGTAAGATGATTTTAGTTGGGGTTCGGTCGAGACCGAACCCCAACTAAAATCATCTTAGAATAATATCTACGGTCAACAAACTCTCTTTTTGAATAACTATTTTATATTCTATAAAAAAATTAATAAGAATTTAGCGGAAGTATTCAGTACTTTAAATTTGAATAGGTAAACACAACAAAATGAATTACCTTTTTAAAACAATTTATACTGGTTTGGAGAATAAGCAGGATTATCTTGAATAGGGATTCGTTCGTGAATTTTCGGTATGCAACTAAATATGAGTGTGTAGCGTATCGATTGCTTACCTAAACCCGCCGATCAATTGACTGATTATTGATTGATTAATCATGGGACTACGTAACAAATAAGCTTTAAAAAAACTTTAATATTCAGCAGGATAGCAGAAGCTAAAATTTGCAGCAACATATCCTCGTTTCAGATTAAGGCTCGAGATTACATTGTACAACTCTCAACAATGGCACAGTGAGTTTAAATATCATTTTCCATTTTATTTTATTTTTTTCCTCATGGCGTATTAACCATGGCGGTCATTTTCTATTCTTTACTGTAGTCAGTAACTATTCAAAAAATCCTAGTGTAGCCTTTCTAGCGGGTTATGTACACACAATGAAGGTAGGAACTACAAGTAACCCTTCGCCATAGCTAGGAGGTACGAAAACATATAAAGTCAACAGTTGTAACGTCATAGAATTGACGGACATAGCCCTTCCCCATTCTGTTCTATATAAAAGAAAAAAATACATTAATATATTTATTCTCGATATATATATATTATAGGCATACATTTTCATTTTTTTTTAAATTAAGTATATATAACTTGTTAACACGTTTATTGGGTCTCCTTTACCTATTTATCAGGAATATTACCAGTGAAAGAAATTAATTTTGGGGAAAATGCCAGTAAATTTTATTAGCTCAGACAAAACTGGCGATTTTATATGTTTGACTAAGTCATTGAAAGATTTATTATTATTCTGTGTTGTTTTACTCAGCTATTGTCATACTGAGAACAGCATAGATAGAGTTTGAGAAGTGGGTCTGAACATTTAGTTCGTAAAATAGGTAAAATAGGAAGTTTAATGATACTTTTGCTCATTTGACCTACGAAAATCGCATTTGTAATACCAGTGCTTAAATTATTTACACCATTTAATAACACCATAAAATATATCTTGGGAATTTTCGACAAATAAGAACCTAAGCATCCCTTTTTCTTTTATACTTTTATAGGCCACGGGTCCATATCAATTACAAAAAACTTATAAATCTTTTTTAAGAGCTATTCATATTTTGTGTGTTTTGAATCATTTTGTAATAACTGTTTAGAAATAATTTTAAATCACTATTTTGTGAGTTATGTCACTGGTCACCTTCTCTCCTCATGTGACTTTCATTAATGTCATTTTTTTAATATTATTATTCATTGTAATCAAATTACAACATTTTTTATTTATTTCTAACAGAATGTTATATGTAAATAAAGGTTATAAAAAAATATAAAAAATTCACTATCAAAAGTATTATAAGGTGTTAAAGCTTTCCACAGGTCAAATTTAAGGCCATAGAGTGATGTATATCTGTACATATATGTGTATATTACAAGGTACATATGTGAGAGATTATACTCTCAGGTATGATAGCTGCTTGCGGGAGAATCAGGCACAGAACTTACAGAGACGAAGCCTGACGTAGAGGGCGAGGCAGATAAGTTGTCTTCCAAATGCAATCTAACTTGTGTGTATTGCTGTCCAGCCTTCCCGAGAACTCCTACTCGTACTGTAGGAATTACATGAGTGAAGAGACACACTTCATACTCGGATACTCCGAGTATTGATAACAATGAAGGAATTAAAGTTTCATGGAATTTCTAAATTTGGCCGATCTATGTTTAATTTGGGCAAGTATAATTTGCTGGTGCCTGACATGTTGTAATTGTAATTTATAATTTTTATCTTCTTGATATAAATAAAGAAAATTATTTTTTTTCTATATTTCTTTGATATATTATCTTTTAAAAGCGCAATAATTAAATTGAATTTTTTAAATAATTTTCTAATAATATTAAGGTCCACCCCGTCGATTCAAATGAAGATGGCCTCCTGGGGANACCATCTTCTGTTGGCGAGCGCTTTCGGACATTGTCCATCTTCATGGCCGAATACATGCGTTCACTGTCACTGTCTGTATTCAACATGAATGACAGTAACACATGTATTCGGCCAAGAAGATGGACAATGTCCGAAAGCGCTCGCCAACAGAAGATGGTTTGCAGAAACCAATGAAGACGGATAATAGAAGGTATGATAGTCCTATATTCATTGGGAGTGAAAATAATCTTTTAGATTATTTACCTTACATAATAATGTTAAGTAATTAGAAAATTTTAGCCTAAGAAATAGTTTTTATTTCTTGTAACTTGTATTTTTTATTTGATATAGATTGTACCTAAATAATAGTTATTTATTTATATTTCTTTTATTGATATAGGATTGTTTACAGAAATGGGGAAATGGGTATATGCATATCAAAGATTGTCTGTGTATATGTTGGTGTACGTGTGTATTAATACAGCATTACACTGTATATACGTACATTCTCATTAAAATACACTGTTATTTTGATACTCTTGTTTTATGAGTTATTTTGGTACTTTATATTTATGAATTAATTTGTATAAGAAACTATTGTTATTATTATAATGATGTTTCGTTGACTTTATTATTGATGTTAAGAATTTATGTTCATGTTAGGATTTGGAAGAAAAAAAAAACATTTATCTATCTATTAATAGGCTTCGAGAGATGGAATCAAGTTCATCACATTCTCACCTCAATGCGATTTTTAAAAAATTTCAATATATACATATATATATATAATGGAGGATAATATTTGAAAAAAAAAAAATTGCACGAGACGGAGTATAAGTTCATCAGCATTTTCCGTTTGTCTGTGATATTTAAGTTGGTTTCTGAATGCATTGCTTTCTTAACTCTGTTTCGTTCAGGCCTTCACCGTCAGTTCAATATTTAGTTCAAAGTTCCAACGACATCCCACTAATAAATTGGACTCTCAACTCAAATATCAGCTGTTAATTTCGAGAGAGGATTCTGTTTAATTTATCTAAATGGAATTACTTTACATAAAATGTTGATTTTAGTTTCTTCGCTCTGTAAACTGGATAAATGTTCACATTCTCAGAATTACGGTTATTCAAATTTCCTGCTTGAAGCAGTTATTATAATTGGAGTTTGCAAGAGGTTCGTTTATGCATACCGATTTAATTGTTGTCATAACCTAATTTTGATGCATAAAAACTGTTTAAATACAAAATAAATAATTTAAAATTCCTTAAGTTTTTTTTTACTCAAAGGGAGTAAAGTACTACTTTTACTACATTTCATATTATTATGAATCTTACACTGTTTTATTTGCGCCTACATTAAGTATTTTATTATTTAGACGTCAGAAATGATATATTTGAAATATGTTTCAGATACTAAATAATATTTTGAAGTAAAAAGCTACTAATTAAGTTCAGATATTATCGAATGGGAAAACAATAACAACCTTTCTTTAATAAGAAGTTCGTTGAAGCTTTATTTATTCGTTTGGCGCAAATATTTTAAGAAAAAAAAAATGATGTCGCCAAAACATGTTTATGAAAAGATAGATTTTATATAACATCTGTTAACCCGAGACAGATGGTATATAAAACTTCCCTGGATGGTTTATTAACCTCCTCTGGAGCGTTAAATTAGATGCGAATGGGACATGTGAAAAATTTCATAATAAAGATAAGGAAAATTTCACAAATTCTACTGAACAAAACAAGGAACTCTTTAAATCTACCCCTACTGCATATAATACTTTGAGAATAAGATGAGTGGCTCTATCTAGAGTGAGTGGAGGAAATGCTCACTACCTTGATACAGGACTTCTTGTAGGAAAAGTGAGGTGGTTGAGAGAGAGAGAGAGAGAGAGAGAGAGAGAGAGAGACGGAGAGAGAGTGGGAGAGAGGGAGTGGGAGGAGAGAGATAGAGAGAGAGTGAGTGGGAGAGAGAGTGAGCGGGAGGGGGTGAGAGTTTGAGGTAGGGGGGGAAGAAGAAAGAGGGAGTGGTTGAGGGAGAGGGAGTGAGGAGGGGAGTGAGAGAGAGTGGGAGGGACGAAGCCGAATGTAGAAAAGACAGCCATTAGTGCATATGCAGCCGTCCGACAGGCCGCGGAATTATTCATCTCTGCACCTATTCGAGAGTGTAATTGCCTAAAAAATGAATGGTTACATGTGTCGGATAGTATAAAAAATTTTCTACGCACAAAAACTCTTCACATATTCTGAACTGAATGATTTACTTCGTCATCCTCGCACTGACGTCTGCGAAACCTCACCATCAGAACTCTTTGAGAATCTAACTTTCATTTAGTAGGAGGACAATTACCTCTTATTGTCATTCACCGAAATCAAGTTGATCGGAGAGTTACCTTACCTGGCTAAACTTAGAACATTCTTGCGATTAAAAGTGCAATTGTAATTGCAAATCTCCGAAAAAGTGATCGCTCTGCTTTGTCAGACAGACAAATATAGTGCACTTCCAGCCATCCAACGTTCGCTTATCCAGCAAACTTAATTTGATTTATGGTTGATTCTTTTTCGGCGAGATGTATGATTAAGATTACCTCAGCTGCATAATCAGTAGTCGATTCGAACTCGAAAAAAAAAAAAAATAAGAGGAAGAATTGGTCAGGGATTCGGTCTTGAGATTTGAATATAATAAAAAGTGATCATTGATGAAAAATTTTTTGTTATTGCCAACGTTTCGGCCTACATTTCTAGTCTTCTTCAGTGCAATGGGGATCCCCCCAAGGAAGGAATGGGTCTTCTGCTAAAACATAACTAATTTATGCAGTCAATATTTAGTTACTCTAAAAAAGAGACTCTTCTTCTCCATCCCTACTGTAGCCGACCATGATCGAGGGGGGAAAATAGTCAAAAAGAGGTTCAAAATTTAAAATACTTATAAATTTATTTTTATTTGTGTTACGAAAAAGTTTAAAGAGTACAATTTTATATTTTATAAATACTTTTAAATACATTTTTAGACATATTTATTTTTAAATTATGTTGTGTACTCTTTTAAATAAAACAGATATACTATACTCATAAATACGTTATGTGAACGCTTCTTTGGATCTTCTTTTTGGCCTCCTTAGAGACAGATTTACTGGTCCATCCTCTACGCACATTGCTCACTCCTGCTTATTATGTATTCAAATTTTACTGATTTATGTAAACCTTAATACATAGATTATTAGGTCAGGGCTTGGAAAAAAAAAATAATTGGGCCGGTATAAAAGATTTTTTGTGGTTCAAGCAATACAAGTGGTCAAAGTGCCTTGAGCGAACCGCTTGCCAAATAGCCATTTTTCACCCCTTACAGTTTTTAGACGAAAGGTAGGATTCCTTGCGCCAGAGGGGTTGGAATTGAAAGTGTTCAACTCTTGTTAGGGAAAAAGTGTTTCCGCCTGGAAGAAGGCGAGGGGTGGATACAGGAGAAAGAGGGAGTTCTTCCTGATATTCACGGCATCTGTATGTAGATATTCTAGAACCCCCCTTCTCACCACTTCCCATCGCCCCCCCGTACAGTCTCTCTCTGTGGGGCGGGCTTGCCTACCTCGCAAGGCGTACAAAGTTCCATGTGGAAACGGGCCAACCTAACTGCGCATTCAATTCCCATTTCAATTCCTTCCGTTGCATCGATAGAGCTATTTTTACACACACACACACACACACATATATATATATATATATATATATATATATATATATATGAAGCGTATGTAAAATGAGGGGAAATGGTGGTCTGTTGGACTCCTTAGCCAATGGTCCCAGTTTCTCAATGCTCACACTGTACAGTTCTTTTTCTTTCTCTCTGTGCTTCTGTTTGTAATGACCCTGAGGATTTCCAGTGTGCTCCTAGGGATAACCCAACTCTAATTGGGGACCCTTCTTTATTCGATGGAAAAAATGAGGCGGCCAAAATGGAGCCATGAAAATTGAGTCACACGCCTTCTCAAGTGTGTCTTGGGTGAAGAATAAATGCATCCTTTATACCCCCCCCCCCTCGCCGGACCTATATAGTCGTCTATGGGATTCTTTTTTTAAAATGTAAAATCAATAATAAATTAAATCCCACAATTCCGCTGTGTAATCTAAGAACTTACAACAATTACAATATTTCGTTAAGGATAGATTTAATTATGAGTCAACGACAAAATTTTAACTCACAAGCCGACCAAAACAATGAAAATACATGTAAGAAAGGTATTCAATTTATAAATATTTTATTTGGTTGTGGTTTTTTATCCCACGTAAATTTTAAACAATTAATGATAGGGAACAGAATAAAAAAATCTATCTGTCCCAGCCTGCAAAGGAACCTGGATCACCTGCTTTCCAGGCCAGTATAATTCCATTACACCACCGGGACGAGCTAGATAACTTATTAAATTTCCAACACACTAGCGAGAGCCTAATCCACGAGAAAGANAGGGAGGGGGGGGGGGGGGGCGTTTTTTGCGCATATTAGTTATGTATGTAAAATTCTTCTTCAACAAGCGTTTTTTTTATCCTGTCATAGAATATAAATGTTTTAAATGTCATACAATATTATATTTTTAATCTTTTTTAACTAAAATAACAATAAGATATCAATTTCGGTCTTACTTTAAACCCTTTTATTTATCCAATTTCTACCTAAAGTTATCTCTCTACGAAACACCAAAGCACAGAATTTTATTTTATTTTTTTTAAAAAGAAGGCCTTCTTAACACTCGATATTTCATTATTAAATATCTTTCACATGTCTTCTCTTGGAAACTATAGTTGAATAAAATATGTTATAAAATTGCACATAACATAACACTTATGTTTTCTTCGTTACGCTATGATAACGAAAATAACATGATTTTTAAAAATATTTTATTTGGTTGTGGTTTTTTATCCCATGTAAATTTTAAACAATTAATGAGAGGGAATAGAATAAAAAAATCTATCTGTCCCAGCCAGGAATCGAACCTGGATCTCCTGCTATCCGGGCCGGTGNGATGGACAATGTCCGAAAGCGCTCGCCAACAGAAGATGGTTTGCAGAAACCAATGAAGACGGATAATAGAAGGTATGATAGTCCTATATTCATTGGGAGTGAAAATAATCTTTTAGATTATTTACCTTACATAATAATGTTAAGTAATTAGAAAATTTTAGCCTAAGAAATAGTTTTTATTTCTTGTAACTTGTATTTTTTATTTGATATAGATTGTACCTAAATAATAGTTATTTATTTATATTTCTTTTATTGATATAGGATTGTTTACAGAAATGGGGAAATGGGTATATGCATATCAAAGATTGTCTGTGTATATGTTGGTGTACGTGTGTATTAATACAGCATTACACTGTATATACGTACATTCTCATTAAAATACACTGTTATTTTGATACTCTTGTTTTATGAGTTATTTTGGTACTTTATATTTATGAATTAATTTGTATAAGAAACTATTGTTATTATTATAATGATGTTTCGTTGACTTTATTATTGATGTTAAGAATTTATGTTCATGTTAGGATTTGGAAGAAAAAAAAAACATTTATCTATCTATTAATAGGCTTCGAGAGATGGAATCAAGTTCATCACATTCTCACCTCAATGCGATTTTTAAAAAATTTCAATATATACATATATATAAAATTCATTAGTAGGGACAATCATATTTTGCCCCTTGTAAGGGATGCCGAGAAATCGGCCTGTGTCTGTGGGATATTGAAACAAGGTAGCCGTATCTTCAATCCCCTTTCACCAATGACTGGGACTTGGAAAGTGGTGGCTAACCAATAACAGATAGCTCATTATAAGTTAGGGGTTGGGGATCTAGATGGGAATAACTGGAGTTCCATCCGCAAATTACGAGGATTTAATTGTGGGGACTTGGTTAATGTGTATCGCCTCGACTTCCAGAACTGTTGTCCATTGCGATTTATCAGCTGTTCTAGGAGATGTTTAATGCTGTTGTTTGTAATTTATAAAGCAATTGAAAAATAATTAATGTTGCTATTTAAGAAAACTATTATATAAGTTCGATCATGGCTGAAATTCTTCAAGATGGTGGCTTTAGAGGGAAATCCAAATTTATAATCCTTTTTTTCATTATAATTAGCCTAAGAAATAATTTAAATTATACAATTTATACCAATTTAATTTTAAAACTTCTAAATTCCGTTTTTATATTCAAATTTTCTGGTTTTTCTATTTAGACAATTTAATTTATCATGTAAGAAGTTAATCAGGAATTCGGCCAAAATGAGGAAAAAATGTTATCCATAATTATTAGGTGATTATTTTCTTATTGACGATGTTTTGATTTAACTTTTGAGTCATCATCAGGGCGATAATGATATATGAAAAGATCTCCAAGGGAGGTTTATAATCCCGTTGCCTAGACTTGTCACTTGTAATCAGAAACCACCCTCGGAGATCTCTCCAGACATCACTATCGCCCTGATGATGACTTACAAGTTAAGTCAAAAGGTTGGCAATAATAAAATAATTGACCAATAACTTTGGAGTATTTCATTTATCTTATTCTGTCCGAAACTCAGTATAGTTTCTTACTCGACAGCCAATCAATCACTAACAATTTGAATGTATCAATTCATATCTAAAATGTCTAGTTATATATTCGTTATAGCTAGTATTATTAAATTATATTAATCCTTTTAGGTGCATAATTTAATTTTTTGGAATATAGTTTCAATATTAAAAATAAAAAACACTAATTAAAATAGATATTTAAGAATACTGATTTTAGAAGGAGAGTTTTTTTTTACCGTAAATATTAATATTAGATGATTTTAGTTGTAGTATTTATTCACTCGTTATTTTTATACAAAAAATACAAGGGAATAAAATAGAAAAATCATACTATCTCAGCCGGGACTCGTAGGTTTTTATTATGTTTTTTTATTCTGTTCTCATGCATTTCTTGTATAAAATTAACGTGGGATTAAATGCCACAACTAAAATCAGTATTTAAAAACAGAAATATAGGATCAAAACTAGAGTCTAACAAATAGCCGACAATGTTAGCTCCTTCGAGTATTAGACGATATATTCCTCTTACTCGGGGGTTTAGACTCGGAGTAGAAGAAATTATTTAGCTAGCTTCGGTGGTGTAATGGTAAGCATAACTGCCCGGAAAGCAGGAGACCCGGGTTCGTGTACCGGCTGAGGTAGTAAGATTATTTCATCGTACTCCCTTGCATTTCTAGTATAAGATATTTAAGAATATAACTAAAAATTTTAAGCACTTTCCTCAATCTTCCGTTTTTGAGATCAAATAAGTCATTTACTTCTATCCACATCCATCTTTAATGAAACGAGAAATCTACTTAGTCTACAAACGGACACGACAGATAATAAATATCAAATCATCATTGAAATACTGTGAAACGTATACCTATTGAAACTATAATATAGTTTTATAATTCTATATTATATTGTTAAAGAGGATAAAACGAGATGACCAGGCCTGTATGGAAAGAGGCCAATTGAAGGATGCCACCTGCATCCTTTCTTCAGAGTTATCCAGAAATAACTATAAGATTCTTCTAGGCCTGCCTCGACTCTTCCACACAGTTATAATAGCATCACGCCTGCGGCCCTCGAGTAAGTGTAACTCAGTGTCAGATTCCGTGTCAGATCACGTGTCTCAGAGCGTCGGGCAGGTCGTGGCGTTTGCAGTGCCGGTAACAGTGAAATGTTAAGTAACAGAAATAAGAAAATTTTCCGAAGTCTCTATGTAAATAAGCACATTAAATACATTTGTTTATATTTGTTAATCAGCTGTAACTAATTAAATTTATTTATTTATTTATTTACTAGTTAGTAAGGAAAGTAGGTTTGATTGTCAGTTGTTATAATAGATGTACTTTATAATAACATAACAATATCAATTGGAAAAATATATTAGGAAAAGCTTCGGAAACTCAATAAAATTCAGTTTTAAAGTTATATCTAGTAACTAAATGAAAAAAAAAAAAATACTAAATTCAATAATAATATAAAACATTAAAAAACTGAAGAATTACATTATCAAAATGGAGTCTTACTTTCCTTAAACATTAGTCGAAGGGTAATTGTACCCTACAATACATTATTTCCCTCATTATATGTCATCATGTATGAGTCAAAATTCAAAGCTTCATTTGTGAACTGAATATATGATGCAGGTATATTAGGTATAATTCTAGCGGTTACTCCTACACAAGTATTCTCAGAATGCCTCAGAGAATAGATCTTTGATATAGTGTAGCTGGATTCCATTAGCTAATTGTGTAGTACAAATGGTGGGGAGTGTGTATCGTCTCGAGTCCCAGAATCGCAACGCTATGCTGTTCACCAGCTGTTCTTGATGGTTACTTAATGCTAAAGTATGTCTTCCAGCAATATTAAACAAATTTTTATTTTAACCTTTAATTACTTTTTACATTCTGTGAAAAATAAAAAATAAATTATAACTTGATTATAATGAATAGTAAAAATGACATTAAATGACAATCACATGAGGAGAGAAGGTGAGGTCACGGGGCCATCTTCATTTGAGTCGATGGAGAGGGTTGCAGGGGTTGGAGTTGGAAGACAAGGTCTGTGCTAGTGGATTAGGATGTTATGGCAGTTTACTGTTGAAAAGAATGAAGCGGGAAGAAATGAGATCCTGAACAAAAGGGATATTAAAATCGTGGTGAAGGGAGGAATTGGATACGAAATAGGGAGCATTTTCGGTATTCTGAGGGTTTTGGATTGAAAGGACTGGATTCGTTAGATGTCAGAAGGCTTGGCGGCACCCCAGAATTCCACAACGTAAGTCCATATTGGTCTTAGTAATGTCTTGTAGAACGTCAGTTTGTTTGTTTTCTATTGTAAGATTGGATATCCTATTCGTGAGTCTGAACAGGAGTCCTTTTCGACGATTGTGTTCCTGTCTTTTAATTTTAATATTTTCACCCCATGTGGGTCGTGAGTCAATAAAAAAACAAACGGAATTTGAGAGTGGTAAAGGTATATTGTTAAATTTTACAATTTTAGGAAATTTTTTCTTTCGTAATTGTAAATTGACTTGAACGCAATTTTCTTCAACAATTTATATTCCCCATTTGCTACACCATTTCTGAATGCTATCAAGATGTTTTTGTAGGTTTTTAGAAGCAGTTTTAGGATCAGAGTGAGAAGATAGGATAGCCTTGTCATCTGCAAATAGAGCTAAGAGGGTACTTGGAAGGGTATTGATGTCAGCAGTGTACAGGATGAATAGGATATGTCCAAACAAACAAACTTCAGGAACACCCGCTTCCACTTGGTAGAAATCGGAGTAATCTAATCCTTGCCGAACCCTGAAGAAACATTTGGATAAGTAAGACTTAAGGATTAGCTAAGTGTTACTAGGGTGTATGGATTTCAGTTTAAACAGAAGACCACTGAGCCAGACTCTATTAAATGCTTGGGAAACATAAAAAAAAAGCTCCTGGGCAGTACTTTTTGTGCTTAAGGGAAGAAAAAATGTAGTCTACGACGCGAAACATTTGCTGTACAGTAGAATGCTTACGTCGGAAACCAAACTGATGATTTGGGAGGATATTGTTGTGTTCAATGGAAGACATCATTCGTTTTAACAGAATTTTTTCGAAAATCTTAGTATGTGTAGAAATGAGACTTAGAGAACGATAGGATGTGGTGTGGTGATTTTCCAGGTTTGGGAAATAGTATTATATCAGAATATTTCATATTGATTATGCAATTATAAATGTAGGTCAAGGATACAATTACTTTCTTGGGAAGATGACGGAGAATTTAGCCGGTGATTAAATCATATCCGGGAGATTAAATACTTGATCTCGGAAGGTGTTACTGCATTGAGTGGCAAGGACATAGAAAATGGCATGTCTAGAGATTCGTCAGTCTCCATAGGACAGATCTAAGGCGTCTAAATGAGAAGTAAATGTTTGCTTGAGGTACTGGGCGACCATTTTGGCCTTGTATTTGTCAGAAGAAGCCAAGGAAACATCTCCTCGGCGCAAGGGAGTGCATGCTTCAAGGCTCTTAAGGATTTTGGGAGTAGCAATCTAAAGGGGTTTGTCTCCTGCTGAGAGGGTTGACTGGTAGGCATTACAGGCCTCATTTCGTAAAACACCTAACCGTAATGTTTGTTTTACGAGTCTGGAAAGATGATTAAAGTCTTTGCGGTCTGAGGGATGTCTAAATTTTTGGAACAACGCCCATGAGCGGCATTTTGCTGGGATGAGCTTTTCAAGCGAATCTAGGAGTGGCTTTTTGGACTCAGAAGATAATTTTGTAAATTTTGGTTTGGGATTGGCCATACATATGCATTTCTTTTCAAACAAAATTATATTTCTTTTTTCTATTCAATTAGAACGTTATTACTACTTACATTCTAAATGTTAACAGTCTAATTAATTTTTTAAGTATGTTTAACAACATTTTGTCAATAATTAAAAGAGACACACGCTTAAATACTTCGCCATACAGTTGAATACAGACAGTGACAGTGAACACATGTATTCGGCCAAGAAGATGGATAATGTCCAAAAGCGCTCGCCAACAGATGGTTTGCAGAAACCAATGAAGACGTATAATTGAAGGTATGACTTTTACCGTTTCTTCTTCCGGGTTGGACCGTGTCAAATTGTTGTTATTTGCCGAGCTTTCGCGCATCATGTGATGGTATATACCACCTGGATTTTTAAAATCTCTCTTTTACAACTCTCATTCTCTTTTCTTGTGAAAAATCCATCACATGATGTGCGAAAGCTCGAAAAATAAAAACAATTTGACACGGTTCAACCCGGAAGAAGAAACGTTAAATACATCTGACGACCATCGAAGCCTACGTGAAATTTATTTTTAGGTAACGTCATTGTAAGAACGTGAATACCAAGAGTTTCTTGAGAGAACACATCTTAAGAAATGTAGCTAAGTACCTGAGCGACCTCCAATTTTTCTGATCCACTCGTCCTTTAGTCAGACCTTACAGAACTTACCCTTGCTTCATTGACCTTCACAAATAACAACATCAAAGAGTACGTCTCTCTTCATAAAAAAAAAAAAAATTATTGTCTTAGTCAACGGCTATCAGCTGAGTTCTTTTTTCAAGCTATGAAAACACACAAACTTCTTCATCGAATTAAGGATAATTTACTTTACTTGCATCCCCTACCCTTTGTAAATGAGAAGTGAATTTCATTCCCTACCCTTGGAAGTAAGAGAAGTGGGTGGTAATAGCCCCGGCGGCGAGGGGAGGGGGTTGGCTTACGTTTCGAGGAGAGCAGTATAAAACTTCCCTCAGGCCTGGTGGGGGGGAGGGGGTGGGGACAAACACTAAAAGAGATAAACTCTTAAGGAAGGAGTGGGCGGACTGAGGAGGGATGGGACGAGGAAGCTATAGTTTTTCGAACGGATGATAGGACCTTGGTTATTGCGAGTGGTGATGGTGGGGGGTGGTGGATGTTATTGGGACGGTTTGTACACCCACGTGAGGGGCACCCTTACTTCTTCTCCCCCACCCCACACTACTTCGGCGTCGCCCTTTTGTCTTCCGCCGTAAACAAATCTTATAGGGCCCTTAAAGTGATTTAGACATGGCGGAATCCCTGAGAAACTTTCGTCTCGCTCAAACTTCTATTTATTATTATTGCTCTTCTTTCTAGACTCTCTTCACATTGAAAATAAACTATAAAAAAATAAGAAAAATTTAATGTTGTAGTCATAAAAAGTAATCAAAAGGCTATAATAAATATGTTTTCATTTTTATTGAATATTAGCAATATGGATATGACTCTGAAAATGACCCTAAACTTGTTTAAGACAAAATAAATTAAAATTTTTTTTTTTAACTTCTATTTTCCTTATTTCTTAATTTTTTCTAGAGAGATTTAAATCTCATCCAACAAAATATTTTAAAACTATATAAAATTAATAATATTTATCTACTTTAGATAATCTAGCTTGAGAGTGGTGTCATTGGTCACCTTCTCTCCTCTTGTGATTAATATCTAATGTCATTTTCTTTTTAAATTCATTGTGGTGATCAAATTACAAAATGTTTTAATTTAACAGAATGTAATAAATAAATAAAAGTTTAATTAACATTTAAAAACAAGATAATCTAGAACCTGTAGATATATAGAGAAAAAGTTTATTAATATACTGCAGAAATTAGTCATTGTTTCGGCCAGGATCAGAAAAACAAATTACTCCAAAATTGTTGAGTAATTATTTTATTATTTCCGACGTTTCAACTTAACTTGCAAGTCATCATCAGGGCGATAGTGATGTCTGTAGGCTTATTTTCACATCTCAGAGTGCAGAGCTAAACTTGATGAATGATAAACTAAATCACCTAAACTAAAGCAAGTTAGCTCTGCACTATGAGATCCGACCATAAACCTCCCTCTGAGATCTCGCCAGGAATCACTATCGCCCTGATAATGACTTACTAGTTAAATCGAAACGTTGGCTATAATAAAATAAAATAATTGACCAATAACTTTGGAGAATTTCATTTTCCTTATTCTGGCCAAAACTCTGTTTAGTTTCTCATGAGTATTTCTCGACAGCCAATCAATCACTAACCATTTGAGTATATCAATTTATATCTAAACTGTCTAGTTATATATTCGTTATAGTTAATGTTAGTAAAGTATATTAATCCTTTTAGGTATAATTTATTTTTTTAAATATGGGTTTAATATCTTTTTAATTTGGCTTCTTTCGACTAAATGTTTTTAATAACAGAAAGGATTTAAGCCAATTTTTCGCCGGATAACTTGACGCAACTTTTAAAAAATTTCCACCTATTCTACATTAGAGAAACTAAGAATGCGATACGTTAATTAAAATAATATAGAAAAGTTTATATGGTGGAAATAGATAAAAAAATGTATGAAAGTAGAGTTAGAAATTATTTAAATCTGAAGGTGTGTTGCTCGCCGTTTTACGATAAAAAAGATACACTTTTTTATACACATAAAACATAAATAATAGTAATAAATAATATTTAACCATTACTATACCTTTATATAT
>KZ810162.1:52993-63288 GCA_000696205.2 Oncopeltus fasciatus
AAATGCACCGGCCCGGATAGCAGGGGATCCAGGTTCGAGTCCTGGCTGGGACAGTTAGATTTTTTATTCTGTTCCCTTGCACTAAAAATTATATAAAAAATAATGTAACTCAACACTGAACTCCTACTGGAAATTACATAAAACTTCAGAAAAATACAAAACCACTACTAAGCGCATCTAAAATCCTTCCTAATAATTATTGAAGAGAGCTTTGTAAACTAATAGTATAAAATATGCACACAACAAAAAAAAATTGTTTGATCTACAAACATGTCATTTATTTTTCAAATAATATTTTAATCTATAACGCGATCCTCAAGTTTTCGTTTCTTAATGTGTAAGTACATACGATTCGTTGAGGTGTATTTTTCTTTTATCTATTTATTTTATATTAAATACGGGTTCTAAGGAAGTTGCAAAACTGGTAGTTAACTGATCCATGTTATTTGATATTCTCTCCTAATTATCCAGATTCTGTGTCAAATAAACATAAATATTTATGGGTAATAATATTATTATAACATGATATTATAACTTGAAAAATAATTATCCTGGAAAATCATAAAAAGGATATTTTTCAGACCTGCCCTTGGGGTGTGTCCTTGAGTTTCAATAATACCACCAACACCTGTGATTCCTTCAGCAAGCTCCTTGAAAATTCTCAAGGCAAGAGCAGTTATTTTCTGGGTAAATCTTTAATAAGTAAAGGAGCAGCTAAATTTAGTGTTGGGGAAGTTAAGCTATGAATAAAATTAAGTTAGCGTGCCTTCGGAGTGGACAGTCCACAGAGCGCCCGTATCGCAGATCAGATGCTGACCCACAACACTTTTTATATTAATTCTACCTACTTGCTAACAAGCATGCGACCTTCCACACTTTTAATAGCCATTTTAAAAATAAAATACACTTGCTCAGCAAATTAGCCATGTAGGCACAAAAGAACACGCTTCAACCGAATTCTCGTAAAAGAATCATACTAATGTTGTTGGTACCATGACTAGATTATTCAAAGTTTCAACAGCTCCTCTTAAATAGAAGCTAAAAATTTTATACGCATTAAATTTAAAATATGTGTGGGGGAGATGGGTGTCTATTCACGCCAGTACTCACAATAAAAAATAAAATACCTTTTTTTATTATACTTTTTTATAAAAACCCTCGAATGAGTTATCTTCATTATTGTGGGGGCGTTTGCTAATAAAATTATAAATCGACCTAAAGGATAGTGGACTGGAATGCAGGCTGGTACAAGTAATTGGCGGAACAAGTAAGAACAAGAATTTAAAAAATCACTTACCACAATTTTTGACTTCCTCGGATCTACGTCCGTTTCCTGGGTTAATAAAATGTGTGTGTGTATGTATATATATATATATATATATATATATATATATATATATAAAATTTAAAAAAAAGAAACAACNTAAAAAAAGAAAAAAGAACTCAGTGTGTACTTCGCTTTATGAAGAAGCTGCCCAATTACGGAACTCCTAACTGTCTATTTTCAATACATAGGTTGATTTTTTTTGTGTTGGCAATGGGAAGGTCACGCGGCCATTTCCTATTCAGGTGACGTGGTGGATTGTCAGGATGGTTGATACTGGATAGAGTTTGGGCTAAACGATTAGGATGCATGGAAAGGTTTGAGTGGAGTTTATTAAAACGAGTTGTGATGACGTCTTTAACAAAAGGTTTTTTGTAAAGTATAGGGTAATAGGGTGCATCAACTATGATTCTGAGGATTTTGGTTTGGAAGGACTGTTTTCTTTGGATGTTGGATGGCTTAGAAGTTCCCCATAGTTCAACTCCATATGTCCAGATAGGTCTCAGTAACGTCTTATAAATGGTAAGTTTGTTAGTCACAGTTAAAGCTGACTTGCGGTTCAACATCTTGTAAAGTTGTCTAAGTCTCTTATTTAGTTCCTGTCTTTTGATTTTTTTATGTGTGTTCCATGTTAGACGAGAGTCAAAATGAAAGCCTAGGTACCTGACGCAGTCGGAAGTTTTGATAGGGCTATCATTAAACTAAATTCTACCAGGTTGGTTCTTCCTTAGTGTGAACGTAACATGACAGCATTTGCCTTCGTTGACCTTAATGTGCCAGCGCTGGTTGCAAAGCTGGATGTCTATCAGAGCCGTTAGAGATTTTTCCTGGCAGTCAGTGAGTCAAGATCAAAAGTGAGGATTACTTTGTCATCCGCAAAGGTTGCTAGGCAGCCCTAGGTGTTAGGATAAGAGGGGATATCGGCAGTGTACAAGATGTAAAAGATGGGGCCATGAACACTGCCTTGAGGAACTCCCGCCTCTACTTGGTAAAAGTCAGATTAATCTAATCCTAGTTGGACGCTACAGAATCGGTCGGTTAGGAGCGAAGGATAAGTTATAGGGATAATAAATGTGTGAGGAAAATCTCACTCATTTCAAACCTATGTTCTATACATTTTTTGGTTACGCTAATAATAATAATTAAGGTATTCAGGTTCTTAAAGGCCGAATTTCGTAGTATTTTTTTAACAACTGTGAATGGATAACTTGATAAGAACAAGAGAATATGGAGGGTAACGTTCAAGCCTTCTTGTTATATTATTATTTATTATATGTTCCGTAAAAATGTTTTAGAATATAATTGTTTGGTAATTATTTTTTATTGATTTACTTACTTTAAGTTGCACCAATTCTCTCTTACTTCTGGCTGTAAGTCCTTAGCACTCAGGCCACTAACACACATCTCTTAGATAGGCTCGTCTACACAGCATTCATTCTGCCTTCCACGCTTGCGTTTTGCAGGATGCGTCCATCTGCAAACCCTGTGCACCCACCCCAACACGACTATCCTCCTTAGATCTTGCTAACGTAGAGTGAGCTAAAGGAGGCGAGAACATTTATTTAAATATAAATATTTTAATTACCTTGCGCATGTATAAAACAGTTATTAATACAGTTTATATATATATAAGAGCTTTGTAAACTANATATATATATATATATATATATATATATATATATATATATATATGTTTCAAAAATTTTCGACTGTATGAAAATAGAAATATTAATACCATATATTACAACTGAATAATTTAGTATACATTTACTTATGCTAATGAATTAATTAAAAAAATAAATGAAACACATAAATAATATATCAAAAAATACAAAATACAAATTTTCTTTCCCTACATTAAATGTATTTCTGGCCCTCATTTAAAATGCAAAAAGTAATCAAATATAAAAAAAGAAGCTTACTTTGCCTTTGCAGAAATTCAGTGGGCATTGATATAAATACAAATGAACAAATTTTTTATTTTTAATGTTTTTTATTGTAGATTAGTATATTCCACTATATCCTAGAAGGATGTACGCTGATTTTGGTAAGTCTAATTTTTTATATATATTCCATTTTGTCATAATGAATAAATATTTTATACTAAAATTGGCTTTATTCTTTCATCCAGATATAAATCCGCATTGAGTTTCATTCCTCTACAATAAAAATTACCTTCAATACATAAGAAATATATATATATATTCGCACTAGGCGTCGCAGATAAATCCCCCACTCCTATAAGTCTGATTTTTCTAAAAAGATAAACATGGCCTTAGATTTTGGATTTAAAAGTTCCATGTCCAATTTCATTAAGAAAATCTGAAAGAACAGCATTGATACATACATACATACACGTATATATATATATATATATATATGTATATATATATATATATATATACCTGTATGTACGTATGTATCAATGCTGTTTTATTTATTTATTTATTTATTCTCAATTCAGGGCACACTAGAAAAGGGAATTTCAGTACCAATAATCAGAAAGAACGACTAGAAGGAATGGGATGCGATCCCACAACCTCTAGTACGCCCTAGGTTATGGGATCAAATCTCATTCTCCCAAGTCCTTCTGTCTAACTATAATATGAATGTATATTAATTATTTCAGTTATTAGTTTAAATGACGGAAACAAGATTCATATTCAGATCAAGAAAAAATATTCTTTATAATCTTTCAGTTATGCAGATACAAAGAGAATTATCCTGCCGTTGTCTCCGGGGGTGATTCAGGCATCTCACGCCTGAAGTGGCACACCTGCAGAATAATGAGAGACCTGCCACCTGATTGGCACAGGGGGTTTGGGATAGGGGATGGAAGGGGTGGGAGGAGCTAGCTTAAATTATATTTGCATTTAAATAGGTTCTTCTTAGTTTTCCTTATCCGAATGTCCAGTGACCACGATAGAGGGTCTAAGAAAACCGATTTTTCTTCTCTTGCAAATTCAGTCTATGTCTGCTAACTCCAGGGAAATCAAAGAATTCACAACCATAGATATTATATTTTGATAATAATTTTTTCGATGGCTTGAACTTCTGTTTCATATCCCATTGAAGTTGACACCGCAGGGTCTAAAATATTTTAAGCACTATATTACAGAGTAAAATTTAAAAATTAGTATCTACAAGGATATTCACCCTTTACAATAAAAAAAAATTAGTAAATTTAATTTATTTTTCACATTTAAAAGTATTCCTAATAAAATTACTGAGGGAAGGATTTTTGCAGACCAAAATCTAGTTTGATTTTCTACTAGTTACTTTCTTTACAAGATGAAGAGAGCTCCTTAAGTGTAACTAGTTAAGTATATATATATANTATGACATGAAAGTAAGTTACACTCTCTGCTGAGTACACATTTATGTTGTTTTCTAGAAATTAATTTTAAATTGTATATATATTTTACTCTACCAAATCTAGGCACCAAGTTTTTTTCATAAATGTATCTATGTGTGCTTGTACTTTTGTCTGTCTTTAGGAGTGTTTGTTATTATCAAAGTTCTACAAGAGACGATATTCAAATTTTCTAAATAAAATTTGGCTTACAGCTGTTAAATACAAAGCTAAATTCTATTTTCATTAGTGAGCAGAATGGGACCTATAGGAGTATGGGATTATCCTTAATTTTTTGTTTAGGTTAATAAAATAAAAAAGTTTTCTTTTTTGATAAATTTTAAGTGTTACATAATGGAATTGGACAGTAGGAGTGGGGCATTGTTCTGTTCTCTTAAATGTAAATATTTATAACCTCGAAGCCGCAATTCGTTTCTTTTTTTCTTAATGGAATTTAGCATTCGCTTTTAAATGAAAATTGAAAGAGTAGGTATGTTATAAAGTAAAATTGCAAGGATAAGGTTAATCTCAAATCTCCAGTGGAAATTTTTCACCACCTAGAATTTTTTTTGACAGCAGAAGTAATATTTAATTGTGAATACTGAATATGAACACATACCTCTTTATTGACGAAAGAAATATTTCGCAGTTTTCATTTATCCATTGCTTCGATACAGAGAAATTCGCTTAGCTCACAAGCTAGTCCGCTTGTCGGCAAGAAGTCGCCCACCCATGGGCAAGCGATGTACGGGTGGATTACCAAAGATCTATATCTGGATTCCAGGGCCTCAGATGTTCCTGGAAGGTTCTGTCTCCCGAGGGTCGTGGCCATCCTTAAGCCCTTCCTTGAACCGATCCAGCCCTTAACATGAGAAACGTTATCTGAGTCCTAGTAAAGACCGGAATACGTCTACTCTAAGAGTATCCTCACAGGAGCTCACGATACAAAATACATTACATATATTACAATGTATTATTTATTATAGTTCGACAGTACACTTTCAAAATAGACTACACAGCTAAAATACCATAGTTTATGAACATTTTTCATGATAAAATATATGCAGTTTAATTTTATGAATAAATGTAATCCCCATAGTTATAGAATATAACGTTTTATTGAAAAACAAATCTCTTTTGTTTTTCATTTGCTTAATTACGCATAGTGCCGTGATAAACTTTTTGTTTTCGCTCTTGGCATATCCAATTCCTCAGTACGAGATTTATAGGTTATGAAAATGATCAGCAAAATTTTAATTAGAATCGAATCCTTTCAAATGCAACATTCATCTAACAGCAGAATACAATATTATGTATACTCTTGTAACAATAGTTTATTTACTTCTACTGTTTTTACTGTTATACTTTAACTGTTAATACCAGGCTCTAATAAATCAAATTTATTCCCAAAGAATAATAAATAAATAAATAAAAAACTATATATTATAACACATCTCTCCATTATTATGAGTTTCATAGTTAATGTAAATAAGCAAGTGGAATTTTTGCTATACAACTTTTGACGGTAGAAATCACATGTTTAAATTAAAATTTACCTTCATTTTTTCTTTTTTTTAATACTTTATTTTCTAATTCAAGTAAAATTTATCAAAATTTACTGTACACATTATATTTGTACTAATGCTTAGCGCAGTGAACTTACTTGTTATCTCCATGGCTTTATACTCCTCTAAAACGATAAATTCCACTGTTTTCATAAAAAGTCTTCATTCATATTGACCACTCCTACAAAGAAAAAAACAAAAAATATCTAATAATTTTAACAAATTTATCCAATACTTGAAGTGTAAAGAAACAATTTAAAGTCAGACGTAGGCCCTAAAAAGTAAATTATTTTTCTTACCTTCCTTTTCAATAGCATTTTCCCACGCACTTTACTATATTCTAAACTATTGTATATTATTATTTTTCTCGAGCATGAAGAACTCCTTAACGTGCCTAACTATCCAATCAGGATGGTCTTCTTCCAGATATATTGTTTGAGAAAATCCTTCTGGAAAAAAAATACCGCCAATCGTTGACTTTAACAACCTTATTCCAAATGAAAAGCTCGGACTCAGAAACAAATTTCCCTCGCTCTTGTGAATAAGGAGTACTGCAACCTAACCTTTCTCGATGTAGCCCAAGACTTCGATAGGTTAAGCCTGAGATGATCCTCTCGCAGCCCTTCCGACATATTATTTACTCCTACCTATCAGACAAATCCTTTCGTGTCAACTACTTGCTAGAGTACCCAGTAGAAGAGTGTGTTCCGCAGAGCAGTGTTATTGGTCCTATCCTCTATGCCCTTCACCCGAACCCATTCTGGCACTACCTTGGATCCTAAGGTGATGAGACAGCCATTCTATCCTTTCACTAAGATCCAAACACTGCTGCAGATATTCTCCTATCTCACAACAACACCATTCCCCTATGGTTCAGACACTGGCAAATAAATCATAATGAGAATCAAATCGGTCGATGCAACATCGGAAGAGGTCAATGTTCCTCAGTGCTTCCAAACAACGCACTCTATCCCTAACCACAAATTGTTCGCTACCTTTGATTCAGACTAAATGACGAGAACTAAACAGTCGTTTTGGTCAGCTCTACTGACTTCATAACCAGAAGTCTCAGAAATCATTATAAAAGAAACTACCAATGTACAAGTCTCTGACGGCATCTAATTGTGGGGTTCAGCAAAGACACCAAACTTCAGACACAGCCTGAGGTCCACCAAACCATTTTGAATGCTCCTTGTGTCCAATAAACCATCCACAACGACCTTCACATAACTTCTGAGTCGGATATCATTCTCTCTAGGTTTATCTGATTCCTTGCTAACCTCAAAGGGCGTCCCAATTCTTAAGTGCTCTCCTTCGCCACCCACCAACTTCCTGAACTTCTGCTCAATATGAGTTGTCTGACAGGCATACAATTGCCGGACTACTAATATCGCAGGAGAGCGAATGAATTGGCATTTTTCTTACCTTCATTCTCTCTTCAAACCCTGTCCTGTCTCCTCCTGTTTTTCGGATCAAGAGAAGACAAGTGTTTAAAAGTCTATCACAGGGTAACTTGGCCTCCTCTCTAAGGACGGGTTACTGCCCGAGGTGTATGAACAAGAAATTAATTTAGATAATCAGCAAATTATGCACTGCATATATTATTGTACAGAAAATTTTACAAAAACAGAAAAGAATAGTACCATAAAAAATACATATGTAAAATATAAGTAAAAATATATGAATGAAACTTTTCTAAAAGGCAATAATGATCGATTCCACCACATTTTAAATCACATATTCATCACATATTCATCACGACTTTAATATTCCTTTCGTCCAAGATCTTATCTCCGCCAGCTTTGAGCTCTTCCATAGTAACTTCAATTTCATCCTAATCCACATGCTCAATCCCTGTTGTCGGACTCCAATCCTTAAATTTCTCCCGGCGAGTGAAACGGAGATATCCTCGTAGCTCCTGAGTCTTAATGCCTAAACTTATTAGGAGTGGGGTCGATGGGACCCTTCTCCCTGCACAGTGATGTTCACTTATTTATTTTATTGTTATTTTTAATTTTTTTATTGTATATTTCTCTATCTCATCAAATTACAAATGTAATTTTCTAAAATAAATTATTATCATTAAATAATAAATATTTATTAATTTATAAAAAAAATCACATGCCTTATTTAAAAATTAGCTTAATTTTAGTTATTTAACTAGTTACATTTTAAATAAAGTTCATTGAGAAGTTAATTTTTTTATTGACATAAATCATATTACCTTTACACTATTCGAATACACTAAATACTATTAATTACTCACAACAAGGCAAAATTTGTACTGCCCAAAGACAAATTATTAAATAACCTAACTGATTTCTGAAATTGCTAATTTTATTACATTTTTAAAGCATAACATAATTATATTGAATTTAAGGTTTTCATCAAAATATATTTTAAGCAATATGCAATTTATTTACTAAATTTTATTTCTGATTATATGGGTTTTAAAAGTGAAATTATTATAACTTAAATATATAAGTGATGGATGCCAATATATGCAGAATTCAATTTTGTGCAGGAACAAGGGGATGGGGGAGAGATTTTGGTCATTTAAGAGAAAACAAGAGTGTAATTAGCTAAATCACCCAAAGATTAAGCTAAACAATGGAACTAATTTTGTAAGCAATTAGGGACATTTTCTCTACCTTCCACTCCACGTTTATTTAAATGTCTCATTCGATATTAAAATCAAAATTGTTAAAAATTTCAAGATTTAAAGTAGAAAACAAAATAGAAAAAGAAGTAACTATAACTTACATATGTTATAAATATTATTTAAACCAAATTTATAAATTTAATTTAAATAATATTATTTATAATTCTTATGAGATTTATAAGTATTTCTTTATATAGCTTCATATAAAGAAATTAGCTTCATGGCTACTGACTTACTCTTCTCTTTGTTTTAATATTTAAAAAATTTCCCTTAAAAAAATCAAGAATTCACGTTGGTATCATGTGTATTTGGTGTGTGTACCTATATGGGTGGGTGGGTAGCCTATTCTAGCAGTTTTGATTTTCAAAATTTGGGACTAGAATTCATTTTGTGACCATATTTTCTTATATATTTTTGATAAGTGTGAAAAACGGTACTAGGATGACAAAAATTTAAAAATTTAAATTTAAATATTTCCCATTCTTCTTTTAGTAATTACCACATAAGGAAACTAAGCTATTCACGTGAGTGCCATATCACTTCCTGTGATCAATTTTTACAGATATTTCCAGATTCCTACTTGGGAAAAACTAAATCACGTCCAGTTTCCTGTAATTCCTGTAATTATATTATATATAATACTTAAAGATATATATTTTTTTTCTCTTTAGGGAGGATGATAGAAGTGTAGTCCTTCTTTTTTTTTAATTTTTCTTATTGGCAATCGGTTAGTTTCTTGATACACCATCTTCAGGCACCACAGAGGGTCGTAAGATAGAGCTCATCCCCCAGTATCTAGTGCTTGCTAAGATAAAGAGTGAAGAACCCTACTTTACGAAAGTATGCAGAGACTGATGATGGTGTATTGACACCGAAACCGGCTTCTAATAAAATAAAATAAAAAGGAAAGATTACCTATATATCAACCCTAAAGTGATCAATATTCCTGTAATCTCCGGAAAAAAAAATAAATTATAATAATTTTGATTATTATAGCCCTTCTTCTGCTATGAACGATAAGTTAAAATCAAACTTAAAAATACGGAGGTTGATTTTTTTTTATTTTAAAACGCTAGATCGCGTACATACAAATTATATGTAACGCTTGTATTGTATATATTGTATATACACATTCAGTCCGGGCTGTATCGAAAAGTTTGTTTTTAGCAACTTTTCGCACATCCTGAGTTGGCTTCGTCAGGGCTGAATAGAGAATGCAAGCGACATTTTTTTTCTTTTCTTATCCTCCTCTAGTGTCATTATACTCCTGTGAGGCCCGGTATGCCGGACACAATATTAATTTTGGGTGAGTTTTTCAATTTTCTTTAGGATTATAGTTTTTTTATTTTCTTTTTATTAACCTTTTATATACATAGCATAGAATATATATAT
>KZ810163.1:4290-17993 GCA_000696205.2 Oncopeltus fasciatus
TCATCGGCAGGAGTTCTGTAAAACAGACGAGAATTGGAGTGGATGTACTTGCTCTGAATGCCTCAAGCACTTTTTCAAGCATTTAACGACTTTCTGCCTCGGATGAGAAGATATAAACCACCACCCCTTCATCACAATCAGTTCTTCTCTTATTGTCAAATCTAATTTCTTTTCAACCCCTCATAATGTGAAGAAGTATGACTTCTTTCTTGAATTCTTCAGTCTGACTAAGATTTAATCTGTGTATTTTTGCCCTATTTAGTAAGGTTATATAATCCTATTCTTAAGATTTGAGTTGATTTTTATGTGAGACTTTTAAAATAAAATAAATGCACTTTTGGTTACTCAAATGGAGTAATGAGAAAACAAAACAGGTGGTCTATCAGAGATTAACCAATTTGTTCAAAGATATATATACAAAAACATCTAGAAACTCCGTTTTATAACTGAAATTTGAAGAGATAGTTTTGGCTAGTGATAAAATACATTTAAAACAAGATCTTCACATGTTTTAATAATTTGAATGTCTTCAAATTTCACTAGAAATTCGAGCCTTTAGTGAGTGCAATTTAACTAAAATAAATAAAATTTATTATAAATTACAAATAAAAAAATATTCAACATTTAAAATCAATAATGACGAGCTTAAGCTAAGACGAGAATTAAAAAAATAGACCATTCCTATTGTGAAAAATCAACTTATGATAAACTATGTAAGTTTCAATACACAACTTCAAGTTTCAGAATCTAAAACAAATAAGCAAATATAAATCAAACTTCACGATTTAAAAGATTAATATACATTAAATTTTGAATATTTACGTTTAGTTTTCATTAAACAACAATACAATTTGAAATATAAATATTTATTTAGGATGTGATGATTTCTTTGGATAACGTGATAAACTACATTATAAGTTATTAAGTAAGTTATATGTAACACACAGACACAAACACACACACACAAACACACACACACACACATATATATATATATATATATATATATATATAACGTTAATCGTTAAATACATACATATCCTATTACAGTCTGGCTTACTGTTTTAGATGAATTGCCATTTGGGGCGGGGGGTTCCTCAAACCGGTAGATGTGACCTATGATTTCTTTCATATCCAGGACAACCACAGCCACTCCGTTAGGAAGGAAGGAGTAATCCTGAGTTCTAGCCAGTTCACTGCCCACCAGTACATTTCACCCTGACTCAGAGCTCAGTGGTGGGGGGGGGGGAAGACCAGGAATATGCCAGGGATACCAAACTTGGATATTTAATGTACGACTTACGCACAATGAGCACTACAGTCGTATACACTCAGATTCCCCGTACCTATCCTATACACTCTATTCCTAAAACATAAATAGCGTTGTAAATTGTAGTTTATTTGTAGTTATATTTGTCTAATATTTAATGGTGTATAAATATAATTGTATTCGGATAACTTTAAATAGAGTATATGAGACGAGTTTTTTTTTTCGAATAACGATCCTATTGGCCCTGATGATGTTCCTTTCAAACTATCTCTTCCTGTTTAATTTTTAATTTCGCTATTCAAAATTCTAATTATTTATTTTCTTGGAGGCCCCACCTTATTCATCACAAAAAATTACTGACCCAATTTCACCAAGTTACTATCGCCTCATCATTGTACTTAGTAACTTATTTAATTCACTTCATCGTATACTTCGATCCCAAATATTCTGTGTTTGCCTAACCAATCTGGTCATTTTACTTGGTCAGACTTTTTAATATTACGCACAAACTCCTGGCATCCTTCCATAATTCCATAAAATTTCTTCGTGGACTTTATAGTAGCATTTTACGTTATTGACCTCTCTAATCTTCATCCTAAGCTCTAACTGCTTTCCTTTTTAATTTCCTTCTTTCGCATGTTCTCATTATGTGATTCCGGTCTCAGTAAAGTGTGTCTCTAGTTAGTGTCACTACCAAACAAACTTTGTTGTTCTAATTTCACCAATAGAATTGTAGTATTGTCCAGGACTCATTCAGAGACGGAAGTAATAGAACATTCTCACATCCACCTTTACGCCATTGACTCACAAATTTACTTATCATCCATTCCCTCTGAGCTCTTTGATGCCACTTCAACGATCCAGGCTGATTTGAATCAGATTGCAGAATGGGTACAAGCAAACAGACTGCGATTAAATGTTGATGAGACAAAGACAATGGTTATAGGCTCAGCTCACCAAATCAATCTCATTTCTAATAAATTTTACTCTTGTCCATTTGGTTTCTACTGCAAAAAAAAACCTCGGTGTTGTCTTTGACAAAACTTTTTCCTGAAAATCATATGTGTCATTCATCGCCCTTCGATCCATTTCCACTTTCAGATGCTTCAGATATCTTTTCTCTCCGCCAAAGGGCCTACTTTATGGGTGCTATCCAGGGAGCTTGAGAATCTTTCTAGGAGGTTTATGTACAGCTTTCTTAGATTCTTCCTTGATATTCCCAAAGAAGCTCGTATTCCCTACCATTATGGAGGTGGGGGCCCTTCTCTTTCTTTGATGTCTGTCTTTTCTTGGTTTCTTCCTATATTAGTTCGATCTTCTCTATCCCCATTTTATGTCTTTCTTATGACTTTGATTTTCTCCAATTCAAATCCTCCGTCCATTCCCGCAGCACCCGATCACAACCTTCTGATCACTATCCCCCAACACGATATTTCTCATACTTTATGCCCTCTAATAGAGACCACGTTTCCTCCATTTCGAACTCCATACTCCTCTGTATGTCCCATTTCTGAACTTTCTGTTTTGATATTGATTGTTTATCATTCTTCTAGAACGCCAAGAGGCCGTTTGAAGTACCTTATTCTTTCTCATAAAATATGTTTTTATAATATAATAATATATTAAATATTAATATTTTAATTATAATANGAATATTAAAGTCGTGATGAAGGGTAGAGTTGGACACATAATATGGAGCGTTAGCAATTATTCTAAGAATTTTGGACTGAAAGGATTGTATTCGTTGGATATTGGAAGGCTTAGCGGCACCCCACAGTTCTGCACCGTAGGTCCAGATTGGTCGTATAATGGTCTTGTAGATGGTCAGTTTATTTTCTAATGTGAGCTGTGAGCGCCTATTTATAAGGCTGTATAAGAGTCCGTGGCGTCTGTTGAGTTCTTGTCGTTTGATTTTAGTATGTTCATTCCACTTGAGTAAATATGTTATTTAATTAATATTTGATACAGTTATTCAAATATTTCATTATTGTCCCGTTATCATTTTATAATTCTTTTTAATGGTAGCCTCTTATTGTATAAGATATAAACTGTTATATATTAATTATATTTAGTATCTTATAAATAAGAGACTATTGAATTTTAAATTAACTATTGATTTTTTTGTAAATTATATGAATATAATTCTTAAATAACACATTCCACAACAAAATAGGAAAGTGAGTTGTAAATACATAATAGATAAGGAAGGAACGACAAAGGCTTTAGTTATCAAATTTTTAATTATGATTAACTATCTAAGACCATTGATAGTTCTATGGGACGCTCATATCCCATATAGATAATGTTGGAGATATAGTCACCCACCGTGTCTATATCTTTAACTTTATCTCTTATCTTTTTACGAGCTTTATAATCTTCCAGAAGGTAAGAATCTTATATATACATATAGGCACGGTAGGTGACTTACTGCTGAAATAATTGGCAGTTTCAATGCTCTTCAGGCTAATTTGTGCATTGGCTGCTAATCTAAAGGCTATTTCCTTTCTGTCCAGGTTATGCTTAAGCTTGGGGATAGGAGTGGATTGCTTGAATATGCCTCTAACGATCTCTTCCTTACCACTGCCTGGAAAACTACTCGAGGAGCTTATTATGTCCCGAGTGGTGTACCATCAGGTCAAGAATAATATTTCAAGCGAGAGAAAAAATGGATTTATTACCTAAAATTAAAAAAAAAAAGTAATAGATAAAAGTTATTATTCTATAGCTACAAACTTGAAAAAGTAGAACAGAGTTTTATTTGTGTCTCTGTTTGTCTAAGGCGCTTTTGCAGAACTCGAAGAAATTTCTGAAGTATATCTTAAGAGTCTTGTACTTCTGCTGGGTATTGAGTTGTGAAAATTGATTCATTTAGGTTATCCGAGGTTTTTTCACAATTTAGCTCCTGATGAGATGTACGCATAATACACAAAATCAGGAGATAAAAATAAAGTTTATTTAAAATAATACTAATAATACGATACTTTTTTTTAGTTTTTACTTTTAGCCTGGTTTTTTAGTTAAATGAATTGTGTATGGATGCTTTAAAAAAAAAACAGTAGAGAAAAAACTAGCGCAATATTTAAAAAAAAACACTGTTTCTTTAAACAAAGAATGTAAGAGAGGGAGTGTGGGTGAGAGGGGGTGATCTTTTTGCCAAATATAATTTAAAATATAGTTTCTCCCGACACCACGGTGAATAAAAAAAAAAAAAATTTACTGCAGAAATGTTAATAATGCATTAGTATCTTGCATACTACATACTTTTGAGCAGCAAGAGAGTACTCTTGCAACTCATATTGTCGTAAAGTCTTGATTACATTCCATAGAGGGTCGTAAACCTCTGATGCTCCACATCTTCACAGAAGCCGTAAGCCAAGCCGTACTCTTGAAATCTAATGGATAAAGCGCTCTCGCTACTTGGGGCATAAATAAGCCATCTAGCAGTGCTGGACCTGGAGAAAATGTTTCATGAGGCCGCACAGACTCCAGGACCCTGGCTGAATCATGTATAAGTCCTGGCGAGCTAGGGTAGCAAGACATAGGGGAGACATCTTCAAACCCTTCCCTTCCACTCACGGGCAATTGCCCCCCTTAGCTTGTTTATTTTTTATATTATATTCTATTTCTTTTCTATTGCACTGCATTTTTTCTTTATTTAGTATTTAATCTCCCATTACGTTTGTAATTTTTATATTGTGCTTCATGTACTAGTTTATACATCCCGTTGACTGGCGGAAGTCACTGTTTGCATTTTACAAAAATAACCAAAAATATAAAGTTCCTAATACAATCATTATTTATGTACCTCATGGCTTTTAACATAGTTTTCATGCATTTTTATTTCTTAAATTAATGATTTCCGTTGTGTGTGTGTGTGTGTATTACTAAAACTCCATTTATGATACACCAATGCGCTAAATAAAAATCCCTTAAACAGGTTTTTTTTTTTGTCTATGGTCTAAGCATTTTCTCAGTTAAGCAACAATCTAATACTGTTTTAGAATACAATAAATATCGATAAAAATTTAATTTTATATACAATTTGAAAAAAAAAAAAAAAACTTTATTAATACAGCATCTTTCCCGAACAAATTATATATTAAAACACATTTAATTTCAATTTTTGATAGGAGTCATAACGTATAAGAGTTTTCAGACAAAAACGAAACAATTTTTTGGCTTTTCCAAGGTCTACAATACTCCAAAAGATGACAAATCTACTGCACAGGGGTTAGAGACTGTATTTGAAGAAATTTGAGTTGGATAAGTAAATTAAGGCTCAATTTAGCTCGCACGTGCACATACTGATGATCTCACTTCAGTCAAGCAGAATAATGTCAGTATTGACATAGTCATAAATTGTAAAGGTCTTTGGTGGATTTTAATTAGATTCGGTTAAAATATTTCATACAATTTGATAAGAGGAAGTTCAATTAAATAATATTATTCACAATTAGGAAGTAAATTATGAATAATAAATTTTGAGCAGATTATATATGTGAGATAAAGCCTTTTTATTTCCTATCCACTGTATTATTCATTCCTCTGAAATATAATTCGTAAAATTATTTATTAATTATATTGTACCATATATAATTTGTAGCGTTATATTATTATAATATAGCAGCACATTTTTTTCGGAAATTTTAAGTGCTGTAAAGCATTGTAAATAAGCGATAAGTTCTTTTTCATTTTTTTTTTTGTTTTCTCTTTTTACTTTTATTTTATTGAATTCTACATTCCAGTTTTATTGATATGTTCTTTTAAATACATGATTTTATATGATTTCTGAGGATATCCTGTAGTTTAAAAAGTTGACGTGATAGACAAAATCTCGAATTCAGACGCCAAGAATTAGTGAAAAAACAGTTTCAGATCTAACTCCACAAAAAATATGTTCCCAGTATAATAGAGTAAGCTGATTAGGAAATCTCTAATATCAATATTATATTATAGAATACTTAGATAATTATCTGAATTATAAAAAATATATATTTTTATTCATTGTGAAGANTCATATTCATAATATCAGTTGTAGCTCATAATTTAAACTTTTGTATGATTTAGTCAATTATTCTTGTTTGCAATGACAGAAGTTTCATTATTCTATATTCTCATAGATGTAGCCCTAAAAATACTTTTTACAGTTGAAGTTTCTTTTTTTTCCTACATTCATTTATTACATTATTATTTATTTGCTAAATAAAAACAGACAGTTAAGCCAGGTCTGTTTTTTTCATGTTCTTGGATAAATTATTTATATTTAAAGCCTCATTATTTCAATTCTGAAGAATACTTCATTTCCAATTTGTTATCTCACTCATTTAAAATATTTACCTCAAGACCTGTAGTTGAGATGATGCACTGACTTCGAAAATATAATAAACGCAATTACTAATAAGCATAGGTTATCTGCTAACAATACACTGAGGAGATGTAGAAGGTAATTATTTTGATATTTATTCTAAAATTATTGTCATAGAACAATATGCATGGTTGTAATTATCAATATGCTAAAATAAATATTATTTATTTATTGATTCTTGTTACGAATTTGACATTATCGAATAGTTTTTATTTTTAGAGTTTTCACAAATCAGGTGACAGGTCGTTTCCTGGGCTGAATGGCCGTGAAATGCCTATTCACTAATCAAACCTGAAAGAGACATCGTCTGTGCGAAATTTCACCAAAAAACATTTTCTCGACACGGTATAGCCTGGAAGAAGAATACATGATTATTTTTGGTTATCGTGGAAGCCAACATGAATTCTTATTTAATCGTGAATAACATTCTTCTTTATTTCCCATAGCATTTCTGTCTTACTTAGTTCATATGTAATCACTCATATTTTATTATAAGTAATTTTCAGTATATTGTATTTAGTAGAAAATTAAATTTTTATGCTACATTTAAATAATAGAAAAAATTTGATTGAAAATGACAAGTTTCGTAAATATTATTATTTAATGTTACCTATCTAGGACACTTTCCGTTAATTAAAAATAGAAATATATAAGCTATTTCGTTCTTTTCGGTTATTAATTATGCAAAATACTCCCAGAAATTGTAAGTTCATTCGGCTTTCAGAAAAGAGATATGAAAAGTTGATTTATGAATTTCCTTTGTGTGTTTAAGCGTAAGGTATAACTAAGCAGATACGCTGGTTCTCATTTTTAAAAAGACTCCTGTTTAGTTAATGGGCATTTAGATTTGATTTGATAAAAAAAAAAAGTTATTTAACTTTAAAAATCTCTCAAGGATATTTCAAGTTACTGTACTCTACTGAACGAGTGAACTACAAATAACAGAGTCTTACTAATCATTTAATTATTGGTCTCACTAACTAATGGAATTCAATGGTACGCATTTATTGTGACTCATCATTTTTATCTTTATATTATCAGATTCTAATCCAAATATATTTCTATTGATATAATATTTTATTTCATCAAGTTTTAAACTGTAGTTAGGTTCATTAAGATTTATTTTATAACTCATACAATGTTCAATGGAAGTATTTAATTAGTTTGTTATATATCACCTATTTATTAAGAGCTTTAATTGTGATACATATATTAGTAGTTTCTTTTCTCTCTTGAAGCTTTCCCGCTGTAGGAAAAGGGAAGGCGAAGTTGTTGGCTTTGAAGAAAGATATCCGTATGCATTTCCTTATTCCTTTTTTTATCCTCCTTTCTCTATTTCTTTTACTTCAAAGTATTTTATATATTTATCATATGTATGAACTTAATTTTTCCTTCTTTAACAGAGCTGGCTTTCTCAAAAGAAGGAAATTAATGTATTTTGATCTGGATTTTTGCAATATATTTTTTGTAAACTAAAAAATTATTTCAGTTTTGTTTATCCCTTAGAAAATAAAATTGTTTTCACTCCCACTTTTAAGTAATCCTTCACTTATATTTTTCAGATTCATAAAATATATTTAGAATGTATAATGTGTATTTACATGTTTTAAGCACTCTAAAATTTTTATAGCAAGGAATAACTAGCACTGGTTTAAAAACTTATTTTATGTTGCACAGTCCAAGTCAAGCACATGTTTTTTTTTAAATACAAGGGAATAGAATAATAAACTTTATTGTATTTCCATTTAAAAAAAATTGTATTCTATTTTTTTGCATTTATTGTATAAAGTTAATGTGGGATTAAATACAGTAGCAAATACAATATTTATTTTTAAAAAAGCATATTTTTAATGTTTTGTTTAATTATTTTAATCCCTATTTTTCTGCTTCAATAAGGAAAAATAAATTTAAGGATAATAATTTTTAAAACATGGGAAGGAAAACCTAAAAGATAAAAGTATTTCCCTCAAAGAAAAAGTTGGATATTGTAGGAATTGTTTAGTAAAGTATATGAGACTATGAAGGCAGTTTATCTTCCAGAGCTCTGTTGAATTTAAATAAGGGATGTAGAGGGGAAAAATAAAAATACACCCTACAAGAAACTCCCATATGTGAAGGAAGGGTGTTCAGGATCTTACCCCACGTCAGGGGAGGAAGAGATGAGAGAGGAAGAGATGAGACATGGGCTGAAAGGGTGTTTTCGAGAAACGAGGTGGGGGAAATAGTTCGCGGGGGGGGGGGTGCCTTGTACGATTTTGTCTTCCAGCGTACATCGTGATCATACGTGAACGTCAGAAGTTCGGGGCTCGCGACTAAGTGAAACTTGTCCTCCGCCCATATGCACAGAGTTAAGTGAAATCACAGACGCAAACGCAGTAGCATTTAGAAATTCACAATCAGGCAGTCTCTGTTTTTTCTTCGTTATGTTTGATAACCAATGGGCAATGCGTTACAGAGCCATTGCTGTTTAGAATAGGGTTGCAACCTGTAACACCACCAGTTTGGCAATATTTTCTCCGATCATACATATTAGATGCCTAAATTGTTAGTCACTAAAACCAGTGTGTGTGTGTGTGTGTGTGCGCGCGTGTGTGTGCGTGTGTGTGTGTGTGTGTGTGTACATTGTTTTCAGTGAGCTTGATTTTTCTTTGTCCGTTTCAGTAAAATGAGCTGTTTAAATATGGTGGCTGAGGTATATTGATTTATTTAAGTATTAAATTTCATAATGTTCAGAAGTCACACCTTAATTTTTTTTATTTAGAATGTTTTTTTATTATCTAAAAGTGTTGTGTCAAAAATTGTTACTAAAATAATCTGCTTAATAGTATGTATTTATACATATTTATGAAATGATGATTTAATTAATTTTTATTCCAATTTGTTTAAGAAGAGGCCATCCCAAATTGCTGAAGGAATTAGTAATTCAAGTATGGAAGAAGTGGTCAGCCAGCTGCAAGGACTGGCCATTAAGACCGGAGATGGGAACCCAATTCCTGAACTGAAAGTTGAAGGAGTGAAACCCATACCAAGAACTTCAAAAAGCGAGGAGAAATGCCCAATATCTCCAGAAAGCAAGGCTGAATCTGTGACGGCACTAAACAATGGGTCTGCTGTAAACGGCACAACTTCCAGCAATGACTCTCGTGAAGAAAGCCCGAAAGAAAATGGACACATATCCCCCCGTGCTGACTCCTCTCAGGCTCCTGTCTTAGAGATAGCTGCTTGACCTCTTTGGTACTAACAGCCCTCATGTCATTTATAAAAGGAAAAGTTTTTTTTTTTTAATCATTTCTTGGTTCACACAGTGTGAGTTTTTGTTTGTTTATTCTCAAGTTTGTTTCAGTTACTGTGTTTGGAATTGCTTTAAAAGTGGAGAAGTTAAGATTTTGTTGTATGTTCATGTGCATTTGCTTGTAATGTAAAAGCCAAGATTAAAATGCTTGTTTTCTTTTATGTATTTGCTTTTTTACGCAATGCCTTGTCAATTTAATTTACAGAACAAAGGAAAACAAATGTTTTATTTTAATCAAAACAAATGATATCCTATGAACAGTGTCTTGTTTATTTCCCTTTATTCTTCTTTTAAAGAAGTAATAATGAAGGAAGTAATATGCAACGGAAGTTATAGTACAAGGGAAGTTAAATATACAGTATATTTAATTTAATTAATAATTATTATTTGCAATAATGAAGAACCATACTCTACAGTAGACTGATGCATAATTTTAATTCAACTTTTATAACTATAAATAGGAAGAGAAATAAATNTATATATAAAGTGGGTATTAATGAATTTATAACTAGTTATCATTTTAAACACCAATTGACGTAAACTTGAATGTATCCGCCAATACACTTCGAAATATTGACAATATATGAAGCGGAAGACGAATCATATAAGCCAATTTATTTCTGGTAACCTCCAGGATCACATAATTGATGATTTAATTTTATGTCCCTCTGGGAATGTAGCTTCAATGATTTCTCTGACAAAGAAGCTAGATCTCTTCTTCAAATATATATTTGTGACCTCAATAAAATAAAATTTATGGTTTCTTCTTATGTCAGGTTTCACTATAAGGAAGAGAATCACCACGAAATCTTTGAAAATGAGTCAGAATTACGCTACAAATGCACTTTTTAATTTGACCCAAATTATCTATTTATTATCTAATCTACTGGGTCTTAAATTTTTCTTGTTATTCGGTATAATTCTGGAAAATTTATTTAATTTTCAAACGACGGGAGAGGTGGATAATCATTTCCTTAAAAATCATTTTTGGTTGTCACAGTTAGCGGTAAAATACTTTTAGTAAAGAAAACAAAATAATTATAATATATATAATACCTAAATTCACATAATTAAACAGAATAACCTGATCTACATTATATAGTTGATATGGCTTGATATAATGGAAAGAAAATCATGTTTTCGAACGACTCAAAGTAAAAAATACATTTTTTTCATTAAATTTTTACGCTTAGTAGGCATCTCCTGTTTGATGGTTGTAATTGAAGATTTACCAAAATAGGAACAAATATCTATTTTTACCAAAAAAGCTGAAAAAAAAAATTTAGCAGCTTAAGTATTTTCATAAATATTGTACATAAGTGGAAGGGAACAGAGAAAACGTAACTTTCCAGTTAAATTACTAAATATTCTTATACTCACTGTGAACTACTAATTAAAATATTTAAAAAAAGAAGAGAATTTTTACTACCGATAAAAATTATTTAAACATTTTCTATATAATTCCTTATTCTCTTCAAACACACTTCGTTATTTGGTTTCAGGTTTAATTTGGTTATATTAATTGCCTTTTCTTCATATTATAATTGTAAATATATTCCTTAGTATAAATTTAACGTAAAAATGTATAAAAACATAAATATTAAAATAGTTACTTTTGTCTATTACTTCTTTCTTTATGTTTCATTTATAACACTAATAATTATTGTGGTATACATTTTATTTCATCTTGGTCTTTCACTAAGAACTCTTGTCCTTGCTTCAATTTAAGCTATTATCAAAGTCATTCTTAAAGACAACTGGAAAAATAAATTTTTTNAGCTTCCTTATGGTCGCTTTGAGGGTGTTGAAGTCCGGCCTGTCTGCGGGGTCCTCTGCCCAGCACCGCTTCATGAGGGCCGACACTTCCTCGTCGCAGCACAGCTCGTTGGTGGAGGGCCTCAGGCATTTCCCGGTGCTCCGGACCCCTTCCACGATCTCTGCAACAGGAGGATATTCATTGGGCTATCACAGGGTTTTAGGGGGTGTGACCAAGAGTAACGTACTTAGGAGTGTAATAGAGTAACGTAGGAGTGAAGAGTAATAGGCGTCATTAGTAAGAAAATAGTAATTGTTACCAAAAAAATATTAAATCTATGTCATTCTGTAGAACAAATATTAATTAAAATAAAAAACCTCTAAAAACAAATAAAAAATATTATAAAATAACGCAAATAAATACATATTACAATATACAAAATAAATACTTCATTTAATCGTAATGCAATTATAATCACATATTTATTGTTATTTCAATTTTTAAAAATAAATTAGTTAAAATAAACAATTAATAAGAGGGAACAGAATAAAAAAATCTATCAAAAAGAGAGTTTGTTGACCGTAGATATTATTCTAAGATGATTTTAGTTGGGGTTCGGTCGAGGTAGGTTTTTAATCCTTCATTAAAAAAGTACATTTTTTTAATTTGGGTTTTTTTGGATCTACCTCGACCGAACCCCAACTAAAATCATCTTAAAAAAATCTATCTGTCCTCGCCAGGAATCTATCTATTTTTTTATTCTGTTCCCTCTCATTAATTGTTTAAAATTTACGTGGGATAAAAAACCACAACCAAATAAAATATTTATAGTTTAAATTATTTTTTTTGTTACATATTTTAGCTAGTGACGCATAATGGTTCATTTTCTACTATTACCAATAAAGAAAAATAGGCAATGCAATATATGTATATATACGGGGTTATTTTTTTTTTGTTACTCTTTGTTAAATCATTCAAAAGTTTTTATTTTTATTTTCTACATTTCTTAATATTTTTGCTACGTTGTTATAAAAGATTTATCATGCTATACTCCACCAGTGTTCGAATAATTTTTTTCTTGTGTGTGTGTAAAATAGTACGAGTGATTATTGAATTTTTCTGCAGAGAAGAGGATCTGTTTCTATAGATTATTTACCAGCCCGTGAAGCACTTCGGGTTATTGAAAAAGAGGCTATCTATAGATCTCTACCCTATTCTAGGTGTCTATTTTGCCTTTTTTGTTTTTAAATAAAATTTAAATCGATATAATTCCGCCCAAAGCGGCACTCGAATCCATTGCGTTAGGTTTGGAAGATACAAGCAGATTTACTCGACTAAACAGCTATCCCAAACTATGAAAAACAAAATGGTTTAAAACAATTATTTAATTACTTTTTTAAACCAAATTCTTCATTAGAAATTAATGCGTTTCACTATTAAAATTTAAATATTATTCAAATTTTATTTTTCTCATTTTTATTAATTGTTTTCTCCCTTAGTATTTCACTAGAGTGGCAATGTTTATTATTTAAATTCATAGTCGAATTTTTTTAATTTTAATCTAATATGACCTTTATATTGCATGTTATGATAAATATATAATAAAAATTAATGAATGAATAATAACTAATAAAACCTCATATCTCTTTAGCGAGCAATAAAAAATGTAAAACATTTTATTATAAAATTGAAAAAAGGGGTAACAGCTGCTTAATTAAACTCATTAATTTTTTATCTTTCATTTAAGGGGATTTCTACATATAACCACCCCATTATAAACACCCATGTCATTGCATACGCCATTATTTCTCCCTTGAAGACTGCTTATAGCGGTACTCAAAATTGCAGTTAGTCTTAAGAGTTACAAAAGGATGATGTCTTTAGCTAATCTGGAGCTTAAACTAATTTTAAACAATTTTAAAAGTATTCAAAACAATTTTTACATGAGTATTTTATAAGAGAAAAATACCAGGAGTTTTTATTTTCTTATAACAAAATAATTAAAAAAAACTTTTTTGTA
>KZ810163.1:28716-41743 GCA_000696205.2 Oncopeltus fasciatus
TATATATATATATAGAGAGAGAGAGAGAAGGAAAAAAGGGGCTGTGTGTCTGTTTATTTATAAGATTATATTTTCCGTGTCTGTAGAAAATTAGGCTGACCAAATACGGGAAAATAATTACTTCTCTACTCCAATGAAGATATGGTAGTCCGTTATCTACACTCTACTAGATGAAGGTCACCCACTAGGAAGATTTATGAGTCATCTGCTTGAATCAATTGGAAATTCTCTCATAACTTCCTTAACTTTAAATGTAAGGGATTGTCAATTAATTGTACAACAGTACAAATAATTTTAAACTTTGGGCTAAAACAGCATAACTTTAGTAGTAAATTTAAAGTAATATAAAACTAAAAAACGAAAATGTGTATATAAATAATATGTTTAGGGATCTTGAATCGTATCTCAACTGAACCAAAATGCAGCCTGGACATCCAAGTTTGTATCCTCGTTGACTCTTGGTGTAACTGTTGCTTGCTAGGGAGCGCAATGGTTGCGGCAATAATATTCGGAGGTTTGTGTTATGATGACGCTTCTCAGGGTCATAACATTAAATTGTTTACAACGATGATAGACAATAGTAATTGAGGCAATAATGACGCTCAGCGGTTGCCATGCCTTTAATATTTAAAAAAAAAAAAAAAAAAAAAAAAAAAAAAAGTTACATTATCGATTAGAGGTTTACATTATAGATCTGCTAGTTAGACCACGAGGAGGAGGTGAGTTTCTATGAATAATAATATATAAAATTGCTTATTTCTCCATTTTGATTAGTATCGCGGACGAGCATAACTTAAAATTGCTTGAATTTATCATCAATATGTTTTTGTAGAACTCAGGATAATAATTCTAAGGCTTACTACTTAATACTCAGTTAGAATTTACGTCAGGATAGTTCGCCTAAGCACGACTAACAAGTGACGGCTTGTACGCACATCGCCCAAAAGAAAAGATAGATAAAGATTCTATCTTCAATGGACCTTTGTTGCATACTCCGTACCCACCAGAAGCTGAAGGTATCACACTGATACATAAATCTCTTTCCCAAAAATACGTGGGGGACTATGTAAAATATTTCATTGACATTTAATATATTAAATGTATTATTGATAACTTAATCTCCAAACTCAAACCCACCCCACGCTATCAAAAGGAAAATTAATTTCTTTCAAAAGTAAATATCTATATATATATATTTCCTTGAATATATTAGAGTAAACAAATCCCTCCGAGAACAGTATCTTGCATTAAACAGATAGTACATATTTACTTTTCTTGTGTTGCTTCTTGAAATAATGGATAGGGGAAGGTTCTCAAACGAATACAATTTCTCGCTTAGGAATGAATATTCTGAATAAATATACCTCACGGAAGAATAGCTTTAAAAAAATTAAACATTAAAAATTCAATAAGAAAGATATCTTTCTGGGCAAAGGAGATTTTCCCCAAACAGCCAATAAAAAAAAAATTCTAATACTTCAATCCCTCTTCTTATCTTATTAAAAATCTGGAAGGGCAAGGGTTGGAGGGGTGGGTATCCCTGAGGCTTGAAACCGAATTTAATATCAAAACANCCAATATAATCGCCTGCACCAGCATAACAATATAATATACGTTACACTAAATCCAACCAATGCAACAAGAATTATATCTGGCAGCCTGAAGCCGGCCATCTTCCTCTGTGGTGGTTGGTAGAACTGGGCGAGTGCGCGTACGAACTCCAGAGTGTGGGTGTACGCCAGAGTTGGGTACGTGTTAGCCCAAATTGACTTGATAATTACGTCACTGATTCCCGCGCTTGTTTACATACAGGCGGGGCTTACAATCCGATTGGAATACTCGATCTCCACATGAACAATGGTCTGCCAGAATTATAAATTCGCCCTTAAGTTATGCTCTAAATTTAAGCACAAAAGAAAAGAGTGCTTTATTTTAATCTGTAAAGTTCATGCATATATCAACATAAAGTACCCTAATAGATTTGGAATATATTTTAAAGATATATATGTTCACTTGAAAGAACTCGAAGTCTAGTTTACTCTTGACTAGCGTGGTTATTTTCAGCCTCTTGTTGTCAAAAATTGACTCTGATTGTCAAAAGACAACCTCAGCTTATCAGGCTTGTTAAATATATGGTAAACCAGTTAGGTAGTAGGCTCAGGTCTTTTCTACCCTATCTTAATGCTACCCTAACCTACCCTAGGCTAATTTAACATCTATTAGATAGGGTAAACTAGCATAGAGTTGGATAAGGTATATTAGATAAGGTAAACTAACCAAGGTGAGGATAGGGTATAATAGACAGCCTACTCTGCTAGTTTACCCAATCTACTATACCCTATATCCTACATTAGGTTAGTTTACCCTATCTACTATACCCTATATCCTACATTAGGTTAGTTTACCCTATCTACTATACCCAATGCTACTCTTAGCCAGTTTATCCTATCTACTACACATTATATCCTACATTAGGTTAGTTTACCCTATCTACTATACCTTATATCCTACATTAGGTTAGTTTACCCAATCTACTATAGCCTATCCTACTCTATTCTAGTTTACCCTATCTACTATACCCTATCCTACTCTATACTAGTTTACCCTATCTACTATACCTTATATCCTACATTAGGTTAGTTAACCCTATCTACCAAACCCTATCCTACTCTATACTAGTTTACCCTATCAAGTATACCCTTTCCTACTCTATACTAGTTTACCCTATCTACTATACCTCATATCCGACATTAGTCTATTTCATTACTATACCCAATCCTACTCTTGGCTAGTTTACCCTATCTACTATACCCTAGCCTACTCTATACTAGTTTACCCTGTCTACTATATCTTATCTTAACCCAGGCTAGTTTTTCCCAACTAATTTACCCTAGCCTAGCCTACCTTATTAGCCTTGTTTACCATATATAATATACTCTAGCCTACCCTAATCTTGTCAATCTATGAGTATAGATCATTTTATTATTTAATATTCTGGTTAAAAATGTAAATGCTTATTCGACCACTTAGAAGGAATGAGAAATAGTTATCTACACTCAGCTAAAATATTATATATATCCTAGTGGAGGGGAGGTCGATATTTATGGACTAAATCCTGCTCTAGCGGGACTTGAACCCGCTACAATGGACTGAATCATTTTGGCATAGGAAGCGCCATTAGACTTTAGATTCATATATACACATATGTTGTAAATATCACTAATTACTGGAATATTTTCTTTTCCAATTTCAAGAATTTTATGCATAAATAATTTATTGGGAATCCATTAGTCGGTGATGTCATTTGATGGCTGAGTATTCTAGATGTTATAGGAGGGAAAGAAAAACACAGGATTTTAATTACGATTCAAACTCTCTTCATTAGTCCGTAAATTATAAATTATTCATGCATGCTACCAGTAAAATTCAAATCCATCTTTCCCTTATATATTATTCAAAATCGAATTATTGATTCAAATTCAATCAGCAGAGTTATATTTGAAGATACAATTTCCCTACATGCCTGGTACAGTTCAAACAAGTCACTGAACATGCCATTTCATAACTATAGGTGAAGAAAGAAATGCCCATTCAACTTCTGGGATAGTCATTCATTATTCATTAAGTGAATTTACTATGACGACAATCAAAAAGAAGTTGGGGAGTAACTGTATTCTCCATCACGGCCGAGTGTGTGATGGCGTAGAGGATTGCCTTTTATATCATTCAAAACTCACGAGGGAGCCATGTATAACTTTTGTTGCCATTATTGAAATGAAAAGTGTTGAGAGGGAAGTTGGAAGTGTGAGATATTTTTTTAGGGTGTTTTTTCCTTCCTCCCCGTACGCCCACTCTTTGTCACATCTCATCCTGCGGCTTCTTTAGTAAGAGATACTTTTCATATAAAGTTTAAAAAATTTTATATTTATTTTATCTATGATAACCAAAGACTTGTTTATAATAAACACTTTTTTTTAGTTAATGATAAACAAAGATAAGAAAGAGAGAGAGAGAGGGAGCGAGAGAGCGAGGTGTGTTTGTATGTATATATATGTGTGTGTGTGTGTGTGTGTGTGTGTGTGTGTGTGTGTGTGTGTGTGTGTGTGTGTGTNATAACTTTTTAACATTAATAATCTACAAATTGCAAAAATGCATATCAATGATATAACATTAATACTAAAATTTGTAGCTTGTGATACCGTTTATTAACCATCTGAATATATTTCATGGATTATCTCTTCACCAAAATGTTCTTCGTTAGATCCTTCAGAAATATGGTCCTTCCATTTTCTTAGTTTGTGTGGTTATTTAAATTGTAGCAATGAATTTCAAGCGCTTCACTCTCTCATCTTCTCCGAACTTATCTATTTTCATTAAACGTGGAAATCTGCCTACATGACGCAGCTCTTATTGTAGGATGTACATCTCCTAGCTGTGATATGTTATCAGCAGACATTCGTTCACTTTTGCATTATTGATTCCCTGGTTGTGTGAATTATACGCACAAATTCACACATTCTACTAGATTTTGAAATGATTAAGTTTCTTTTCACGTATTAATTTCCTATACCTGAACTCTTGTTTCTACCCAGATCGCATGCCGCAAATTTAATATTTTGAGAGTGGTGTCTTATTCATCTTTTCTTCTCTTGCCATTGTAATTTTGTCTTTTTTTCTTATTTTTTTATAAGTTTATTGTATTAAAATTACAGAATGTTTTTATGTTAGCAGAAATTTAATAAATTACTAAAAGTTGGAAATAAAGATAAAAATATTAATTCTTTTTTGAGGCAAAGCGTGTTTTAAGTGAATCCGTTCGAATTTCCTAATTCTGGCGCTCTTTGTTCGAATGTCGCACTCAGGGTAACTTAGAGCTTAGAATAGGGAGGCTACTTTCGCTCCATAAATGTTCCTTGTTATTAGGCTGCATCATATCCCTCACTGTCCTTAATTTTATAGAGTAAAACACGACTACATAATATGTTACGGCTATATAAAATGTTACTCTGTAACAGGTAAATTTTAATGCCTTATTATTTACATTTTAATTTTAATTAAATTTAATTCCGGTAAATGAATTGACTACCCTGCATTCTTTGGTGTATAGTTAGAGAGCTTATTACAAGTAAATCCTCAAATAATGAAAATTTCAAAACTTTCCGAAAGGAAATAATTTTCTAATTACTCATGCAAGAGTTATTTGCACGAATCAGGCTTGGAGAAGAGAGTTCTCTAAAAATATCGTTAAGACTTGTTAAAATTTGACAAAAAATTAAGAATTCTTAATGCTAGAAATTAAGGTTGTAATTTTTTTTTTTTTTACAAAATTATGGAATTTTATTTTTGTGGTAAATTAGTATTGACGAATATATTTGTCTCCATTAGCAAAGGGGTTGTAATTACACGAAGTTCAGTACTTATTACAGTCGAATTCCTAGATTAATAAAATTCCTGCTTCCTTAGAGCATTTACTCCTTCCTTTAAGATGAAAATTGTCATTATTAAACAGGGTTACAGGCACGTGAAAATTTCGTCATTGACCTTCGTCAAATCGCAGTGGNTCCTACTTTTTTCTTTGTGAGAGAAAACATTTATTCGTGTTTTATATATTTCAGTATCAATGATTCATTGTTCATTTCTTTGTTTTTATGCATTTAATGGCGTGTCAACCTTTGGTCATGAACGCCATGGAGGTATTTTTAGAAGTAGGAAGATATTTTCAAGAAGAAGAATTTCTTGTGCAATAGGTCATGGTGAGGTGTAATGAATTTTTAATGCAAATAATTATTATGTGGATGGACATAGTAATTTCTTTGTGATTGGAAACTACGAATTTTTTAAGAAATCTATAAGAAAGAAAAATTAAGAGAGAATGGAATAAAAGCATACTGAAAATGCATCAGATAAGATTTAATAACCTTCCCTCTTTCAGAAAGTTCATTACAGAGTCGATGACTTTATCGTCATCCAATAGAATTTCGTCTAGAGTCCCATTTAAGTTATATTTTTTCCTTGTTTCTTTATATTTTAGGCACTCTNAAAATCTTACTTTTTTCTTTGTGAGAGAAAACATTTATACGTGTTTTATATATTTCAGTATCAATGATTCATTGTTCATTTCTTTGTTTTTATGCATTTAATGGCGTGTCAACCTTTGGTCATTAACGCCATGGAGGTATTTTTAGAAGCGGGAAGATATTTTCAAGAAGAAGAATTTCTTGTGCAATAGGTCATTGTGAGGTGTAATGAACTTTTAATGCGAATAATTATTATGTGGATGGACATAGTAATTTTTTTTGTGATTGGAAACTATGAATTTCTTAAGAAATCTATAAGAAAGAAAAATTCAGAGAAAATGGAAAAGAAGCATACTGAAAATGCATCTAGATAAAATTTAATAACCTTCCCTCTTTCAGAAAGTTCATTACCGAGTCGATGACTTTATCGTCATCCAATAGAATTTCGTCTAGAGTCCCATTTAAGTTTTCCCTTGTTTCATTATATTTTAGGCACTCTGTAAATATATGTTTGATGGTAAGAAGTGATCAACAGACCTCACAAATGGGTGGGTTATCCTTTGCCATTATNCTCTTTGTTTTGATTGGTGTATATATATCTCTTAAGTACCAATAAGACTATCTCAACTTTCTTATGGAGAATCTGTTAAAGTATATCATGAAGGAGCAAGTGTATTCCGGAACTCCTGGTCTCGGAATCAGTAAGAGTTTGCCCGTCCAATACAGAAACTTTTATTCATTTCCGATATATATTGGATAGCACCAACTTTTCTTCTATCTTCATCCTCCAATTTTCTTGTTTCGCTTCCCCATAACAATATCAGAAGAAAAACTTCGTCACTTATTAATAAGGGCAATGAGAAATCCAATTCATATGACGTAAATAGGAGGATAAAATAGTGGAAAATAAATTATCTGAAATTAAAATTTAAAGTGAGCTATATTGATTTATTAAAAAAAAATCCTTTAATAAACAATACAATAATGAAAATCTTACTTTTTTCTTTGTGAGAGAAAACATTTATACGTGTTTTATATATTTCAGTATCAATGATTCATTGTTCATTTCTTTGTTTTTATCCATTTAATGGCCCCCTACGCCCACTCTTTGTCACGTCTCATCCTGCGGCTTCTTTAGTAAGAGATACTTTTCATATAAAGTTTAAAAAATTTTGTATTTATTTTATCTATGATAACCAAAGACTTGTGCATAATTGATGACGCTTCTCAGGGTCCTAACATTAAATGTTCCATGGATTGATTAAATACCAGATTGCATATCCAAGATTGTATATAATTGTGCAAGAGGCAAATTTGGACTTTCGCAATGGACACATTAGTATACACATATCACAGCTATGGGTACTTAAAGTCTACATAAGCCAACTGAAGATAATATGTATATTTATATATATCCTTGGATAGTTAACAAATGAGTAAATTCTAATATAATTGAAGATAAATCATACCGCGCAGACTAATAAATTTATAAATAAATTTCAAAAACAGTTTTTTATTAAAAATTCTTTCAACGATATTTTGCTAAGTGCTGTGCCAGAATCCGACAACTTTAGAGGAACGAAATCTTCCCTTCAACTGTGTTACTATGGCAACAGCTTTGGTGAGAGACCTCTGTTCATTGCCGCCAAGGTTAGGGAAAGTTGTGGCACCCTGGCCAAGTCCAAAGCGAATGGATTCCTCGAGTATACTTCCAGATGTTTACACCAGTAAGACTTTAATGCTGAGAGAAGAAAAGGTTAACGAGGCGAATAGGTCAGCTCACTATGGACGCCTACAAGCCAGGCAGAAGAAGAGTTGATTCACTACTCTTCCCTTCAACTATGTTACTATGGCAACAGCTTTGGTGAGAGACCTCTGTTCATTGCCGCCAAGGTTAGGGAAAGTTGTGGCACCCTGNATGTAGCTTATAATGTATGTATATTACTTATATTTATTTTGTTATAATTTTTGATTACTTTAGTTCTTATAAGTTAATGTTCTTTTTTTTTTTCCTACATTTAGATATCCGTTCATTTTTATTGGAACCTTAGTTTTTTTTATTTCTTACATTTACAAATTCTTATTTATATTTTATAATCAGAGTTTTATTTTTCATTTATTGTTTAACTTCTTCCCTGATTTATGTATTTAAACGTGAGACAAAACTTAAGCAATAAATAAATAAAGTTATACCCAAGTAATTGTTAGTTGTGATTATTTTAACCCTTTACCTAAACTCACACCACTTTCGTACGTGACTCCTGACGGTTAGGTAATACCATTTGTTCAATAGCCTCTGCAAAGATCCGATTAAATAATTCTTTATAAACTCTATAGCCTTTAGGCGATTCCGGAAGTGAAAGACCATTATTGATCAGGAGCCGAACTAAAGACAGAAAGTTTGAAGTTGGCTAAAACTTGGTGGCAATTGATGTCAACACGAACTGACCATAAATGGCTCTCGTCCGACATTGACCTTAAGCTTCAACTTGGCAAGCAACAGGGGGTATTTTAAAATTAATTTGAAGAATTTTTATTGGAACTGTTGATAAATGTTATGTTTGAGAAAATTTAATGTAAAATAAATCGTAAATTTCAATTATCATCCACATTCATTATCAATTATAACAAAAATACATTATAATAATTTTTAATTAAATTGTACATTTATAATTGTTTTATACATTTAAAATAATGTTTCAATAATAGGAATGATGCTTGTACGGGATTCAATATGTTAGTTGAAGGAATGAATATAATTTTCAATTCTTCTTTTACATTGTATAATTATCTTATAATTGTATTTATACATTTAAAATGACGTTATATGATTAGAAACGGTGTTTATACGGGAATAAATAAATTATCAAGTTTTATCAAACATTTATTTAAACTTTAGTAAGTGATTATTTAGTCCTACATAGTCAATTGTAACAATTTAAAAAGTTGACATAATATCCCCTTTTTTTTAAAATGTTATAACAGACAAAAAATTTCCTATTATTTTTTTTAAGTTTTGTTCTGAGGCTAAGGTGGTAAACTTGATATCAAAAAGTAAAATAAGTTTAAATAAAAAATTAATAATCACATAAACGATCATTTCTCTTATTTATTAGTTTCGAAGAATTTGATATATTTCTCACAAATCGATATCATCATGCTTTGTTTTATTTTCAATTAATTAAAATAATTATTTATTCGAATATATTAAAACTTTTTGTTGTAATTGCATAATATCTACCTGTTGAACGAAGTAAAATTTAATATCATACCGCATGTTTAAGAAAAGTTCTGATTAATTTCAAGTTTAACATTATCTTCATAGAAATATATTGACAGTTATAACTTTTAAATGAGTAATCAAATCTTCAGGAATATAATTTAGATATTCTGACAGAAACAGATTTATAAGTTCCTTTAAAACTTGTTTGAAAACGGCCTTTGAATATACCTGTTCTGGTGATAACCTGTCATGTCTATGTAAACTCATGTCAGATTAAAAAAGGATGTATTTTTTTCGTTTTTTATACGTCAATTGGTTATTGAATGGATATTAAATATTCCATTACTGAACTCGATTTTGTGAAAAGCAAGCCTGAAAAGGGGAAATTTCATTAAATATGTCTTCGTTTAGCACATATGTTATAACTTATCATCAAATAAAGAAGATTTAGAATAATACATTATTTATTAATATAGGTAGATCAGCTTCATAAATAATAATATTGTAAATAACAATTTACTATAATATGTTAAGTTTTGGTGAATGAAGTGATTTAAGTTCAGTTACATTTAGACAATTTAATTTTTTCAGAACCATATTTAAAAAAAATTATTCCTTAAGAAAAACAAATATATATTCCTTTAAAATTCTGGAAAGGGACATAAAAAAAGTTTCTGTTCTTCGCCGATAAATAATTTGTCAGCTATTATATCTAGTCAACTATATATATATATATAGCACTGTTCAAAAATTGAATCTTAGTACTGTTCAGAATACTTCTAAACGATTAGTGCCTAGAAACAAAGTGTAGGAAAAGGTTTTAAAAAAAATACCAAATTGACATATTTTCAATACCTTCATCAGACTCCGAGTTAGCATTAGCATATGAAGCATAATAGATAAATAAAATAAAAAAAACATTTCTTACATTTATATTTATAGTATCTTTAACAAAAATGCTAAATCAGAAGTTTTATAAATTATGCAGCATATAAATTCGAAGGTTTCAAGTGTCTCATAATTTTAGAAAATTCATAAATGTACATAAATAAAATGTATCAAATTAATCTAATACTTCAACGCTTTCTATTTGACACATGTTTTGCTCAAGAGTGAGAGAAATTTTAGAGGAACAAAATTTAGTATGATATATTTCTATTCTATAGTTTCATATATATAAAACGGGGGGTATTTAACAGGACTATAACAATTAAAGAATTGTGTTTAAATTTAATATTCCTATCTTTTTTTTAAATGCGGATATTAGAAATGTATCAAGAAAATTAAATACAAATATTAAGAATTTCCTACACAGTTATCTTTTCACAGTTTAGTACTAGACTTATACCAACAATCATATTTTTACCTGTTACCACAAAATCAACGGTGAGCAAGTTAAAGCTCAAAATCTATAGTTTTTACATTTATAGTAATAGAGCTCACCTAAACCGTTGATATTACACTTTAAATATACTTTTCAACATACGCTGTTCGTTAAAATGTTATGGAATATTGATATAAGTAAATTACATGTTACGGTTGTTTTTAAATTTTTTGTAACTCTCATAGTAACAAAGATTAGCGATTTATAAAACTACCTATTTCGATCACCTCACCAACTTGCAAGTAGGATCGGTGAATATCTGTGAAATCCTTTGATCATAGTACGAATGTTAAGAACTAGATTTGCCTATCAGAAATCTAATAAAAACACATAAATAAATCACTCTTCATTCACAGATATTACTCATGGCTTAAGAATTAGGCAAATCTTTAGAGTAACATATTCTGAGAGAAGTAATTACAATATTTTAAAATTAAATTTTCGAACTAGTTTATTAAAAGTGATTATAAACAAAAGTATTCTTCATCGAGTCAAATAAAAATTATAAATTAAATATGAAATAACTAATAAAATTCATGTTATAAATTTGAATTAAGGCATTTTCCTCCCTTCTTTCCTTCCCCCTAATTTGTGAAAAACAACAATTTTTTTTCCTATATTGGCCCCTATAGAAAGAAGTCAGCTGACAGAATATTTTCATTATGCCCTGCAAAGGCTTGGTTTATTGGATTCCTGTGGGCCAAGTCTAAGATAAGAGTTCATGGGCGATATTTATCCTAATAAAAGTCGCCCACGCGAAATGAGAAAGTATTCGTGACCATAAGAAAATTCTAGTTCTGGGGAGGGCGGGAGACACTCTTAAATTTTGATTATTCTCCTCTGGCTTAAAATGCTACTAAAGGCGGCCGGCTAAAATTAGTTTTATAGTAAATTTTCTACTGAAAATTTGAACTATTTATGTTGGTATCATGACGTGTTCTTTGGAAATAAATTCACTGATTTTTTAACGATTCTTTATCGTATAATCTAAAATTATAGACCAATCATTTTTATATGTGTGTTTACCTTCACACACGCAAACACACACATATATTGGAATTTTTTAAATATTATTTTGAAATAAATAAAAGTGAGAACGGAACTCCGCATTAAGCTTCATTTTGAAATAAACTGACTAGATTCGTTCGTTAATGATTGAAGTAAGTTTTATTGTCCTAATGATTGTACATTTGAAATTTGGATAAGCCCTTTTATTTCAAAATGAATAACCTCGTTTTTTTCTTATTCATCGCAAAATATTAAATTTTTTAATTAATTTCACCCATCACTGAAGTCGGATTAGGAGGAATATGATTTTAGTGTGTGACCAAAAAAAATCCTCTTATATTCTCTATTTGTACTGTTACGAAAAAGTTTATTGAACATTCTAAATGTAAAATGAATGCTGAAAAATATTTGACGGAAACACTTATAAAGTTAGATAAATCTAAATGTAACTTTAAAGCACATGTCTCAGTCTTCTCTCCTAACTTTCTAAGACCAGTCTTAACAATCTCATCACACACACACTAAGTCCAATCCCTGGCTTGAATGATCATCATAAGTTTATTTTATACAAGTTTTTAATGAAACACTGGAAATAATCTTTACAAATATAAGCTTTCGTTTTGCTATCACAAGCCACATCATGCGTAAAAAAAAACTTGGTAAATTTTGCTCACTAGGTCAGTCACGATAGCAAGATTTAAAATGAAAGTGGCCGTCACTTTTAACATACTGTGGAAGGGATCAAAGAATTTTTTTGTTAACAAAATACATCTTGTGCGTACAGTAAGCACTTACAAACACACACACACACACACAGCTCTGTACAACATCAGAAATTTTCAATTCATAAATGAAGCATAGAGCAACCTCCTTGGTGAAGAATGGACGGTCAAGGGCGATATACCATGATCCCTGTACAAGAGAGGATGGATGTGGAGCTTACTTTGAAATATAGCAGGCTTTCAGATGAGATATCTTACAGGCTACCTACCCCTGATATATTGTCGATATCGATATCGAGGGACAGGTGCTCATCCGCGAATGTGCTTCAAGAAAGGTGTGAACACATACTTCAAAGGAGAGAAGGTAGTATATATTCGGGGGCAGAGTACTTTCAGGTGTCGTGTATATGCATTTGTATATTACTAAATACGAGTATTTATGTGTATGTGAATACATTTGTATATTACTAAATAGAAGTATGTATGTGTGTGTGTGTGTGTGTGTGTGTGTGTGTGTCAACGTTCTAAAAAGCACTGTCTTAAGTTATAGAATACATCCCTTAGGGAAATATATATATATATATATATATATATATTTCCCTAAGGGATGTATTCTATAACTTAAGACAGTGCTTTTTAGAACGTTGACACACACACACACACACACACACAC
>KZ810164.1:18943-29768 GCA_000696205.2 Oncopeltus fasciatus
ATGTATAATTTTTATTAAATGAAGAATTTAGCTTTGGTTACCATCGTCTTTAGAACTCTAAAGCTCTTCAATATTCATTTCATATTACTCACAGGATAATATGATTTCCCGAAAGGAAATTTGCTAATAACTGATAAGACTCGTTAGATTGCAATATTCTCAGAAAGAAGAATTCAAGAAGGCTCGTTATCAGATCTATATGTATTTAGTTAGAAATAATGTTGAACGGAAGGTCGTTGACACAATTCTAATCAATTTTATTGAATTCCTTATTATTCACTTCTTCTTGTCGGCTCTTGTCTGAGTGAATGCTACAATGACCCTTGCCTTCAGCTAACTCCTGTAGTGAAATTTTGAAATAACATGCTAAGTCAATGTCACACGTCATAGAAGAAGAAAATAAACTTTATTCTGGGACTAACAAAGTCCCCTTGAATAACATTAGGTGAATTTCATATAAGGCCTTTTCTAGATCTAAAAATATACTTAAAATGGAAATAACCATAAATAAATTTATGAAATAAGTATTTATAAAATAAATTTGGTGAAAAAAAATAAGAAAAGGGGAATAATCTTAGGAATTAAAAATACATAATTAAACAAATCGAGAAAAGGAAAAGAATGAGAGAGAAAAAAACAAAGGCTAGGCTCATAAAATATTAGGTATGTATTAGCCAAATTTGCTAATTTCTAGCTCCTTGCACAAACATACATACAAATACACAAACCCACATTTCCATTCATAAACTGATTCGTATGTATTATAGATGATATTTTGTTTGTTATCTACGTCATTTAACTCGTTTAATAAACTCTTATATCTCTTAGCTTTTTCCAAATATTAAGAAAAACAAAATTGGTCATTACCTAATTATGTGTGTACCTTCACAGTAATATTTTCAACAACAACAAAATATATAAAATAAAATTATATTCAACAAAAATTCACTTTATTTTACCTCCATTAATAAAATAGATAACATTCAGCCATATTCAAATATCGTCGTCGGTCACTAGAGTAAATAAATATCTAGAAGATAATAAATAAATGAGTCCACTTTACAATTTTAGATTTTATCATTAATGCTTAGCGGGTTTTCAGTGACCAAAAGTATCATCATCAGAGCTTTTATGTTAACTGCTCAGTCACATTTCCGTGATCTAAGTTAGCAATGTCGTATTTCGCATGACGCGAAGAACGACCGACTCAACAGTGATAAACCAGCCGGGTGAAGTGTTTAAAGTCTCATTATATATCCACTTTTTATACCCTCCTCTTATACATTTATATATCCCTGCATATAAAGGGGGAGGGGAGGAGAGGGTAATTTCAGACTAGCCGGAGATTTAGTTGGACTCGTTCATCACGGTCACACGAAATGCCTCTCTCTCTCTGATGATGAGGTCTCGACTGCTGACGAATCACTTGAGATAAAATATAGTGTAAATGAGGACTTATTCATTACTTTGTAATTACATTTTCTATGTTAATGCATATTATAAGATTGTTTTCAAAACGAAATGGAGTGATAGGACGATACTTATAACCCAATTTTGGTTGATGAATTCATTATTATTATTATTTTATTTTATTTTTTACGAATAACCGAGTAGGAGAGAATTCCTCCGACCCTATATGGGAAAAAATCGCAAGAGCACGAATAGGCTACGTTATTTTCACGTAAAGGGAAGATAACAGTTTCGGCATCACCGTTTCTTCAAGTTACCTGTAATATAGAATGGATACTACAAATTTTAAGAATATTTTTCTACAGGTTTGCATGACTTGAAATCCGTAGCTGAATATGTTCAATGAATTATGTACAGGAAACGACGGGAATTTTAAAATTTTAGCAGGGCTTGCTCCTTCACCACAATCCTCTTTCGGAAGAACGAGGGATTGCGGACAACGCTCCTGTCCTAATGCGTTCCCCTAAAGAGAGAGAGAGAGAGAAAGGCATGATAAAGCACAGGAGGAGTCCGAAGCGAGGTCCATCCGGGTCGGAAGGCTGCGGCGAGAGGGAGAGGAGAGCGAGAAAGAGCGAGGGCGAGGGGGGAGAGAGAGATAAATGATGTAAGGAGATTAACGAAGATGGGTTTGTTGACCGGGTTCAGGATGCACCTCCCCACCCCTCCCCGCCGAGTGCACTGGCTGCAGCTAGCCTGCAACAGGTCCTCTCAGTGACCGAGAGAGAGTGGAGGGGGCGACTCGAGGGAGGGGGGGGGTTTACGGAGGTGGATGATGGCTCTCTGAACTTCATTCCGAACTACATTTCTCACTTTGGCACAAACTTTTGATGCCAAACGAGGTGATAAACTGTAAATTTGTGGCAAAATATAACTGAGCTGGTAATGTTAAACCTATCAGTCAGCAAAATTACTTAGAGCGTCTTAGAGGAAATTTAAATCTCCATCAAATTCAAATTAATGTTGTCAAAATGATCAATAGTTTCCATCAATGCAGGTAAACCTCGCCTATCCCCAAATTAAGGCCAAAAAATAATTTCATTAAATAAACCTTTATTTTATTGTTGCAAATCGGTAAGCACGAATAATGGTTTGCTGTTTCTGTTGATAAGTGAATCTTAGCTAATGTTAATAATATTTCTACTGAACTTTACGTCTCAAACTTATTCATATTAACTACAGTTTGAAATATTTATTAACTGATAGAGAGCTAAAGAATTAAAGCTCTTATATTTTTTTTTAAAAACTGGTAAAATGAGTTTTAATTTTTAAAATATTGCTCCTTACTTATATTTTATTTATTTCACAAAACAGTAAAAAGCCATTAAAAAAAAAAAAAGTTCTATTTTTCTTTTTGTAGTGAGGAGAGAGGGGGTTTATCTATCAACTGAGAATCAGAGCTATATTCCATAATTTAGGATGGATATTTCTGTATATGATCACTAAGACTCTTGTGGACGATTTGCAAAGCACATATTAATCATATAAAAATGTAAAATTATTTCTAAATAAAAGAAAAATTTGAAATTGATAATTGAGATTAATTTTGTCATATTATGCAAATTTATGAGTATTTTATATGGAGTAAATATAACTCTAAATGCAGCTTCCTTTATTCACTTCACCATTCCAATATGTACACTGGATAAAGACTGAATATATTTAGTGAAGAATGATTTTAAATGTATAATCAGTATATTAAAATACATAAAATTGTATTCAAATAAGAAGTAATTAATTTTAGTATCTATTCTAGATTAGGACTGGGTTCCCCGAAGAATCCGTGAAATTTACTGAGTGCTAAAAAAATGAACTACTGAAATATAAATAACCATGTGATTTGTGATTGTAGTAAATCATACATGATAGAGTCAAATATATTTCAGAATATATTTTAGAGTTTTTCATTGTTCCTATAGTAAGTATAGGAATCCTTTATACAGCAGGAGACTGAATTTAGTAGGCTCAAACGAACCACGGCATAGGAAAGAAAAAAATCTCTAACGGCGCCGGCTTCCACATGGGCCTAGTACTTGGGCCCAATCCAAAAATGAGTCCAATTTTATTTTTAAATTAACCTTGATTGTATAAATACAGGCCTCCACTTTACATTAACAGTTACTTAACCCGGGTTCAAGTTATTTTCAGCGGTACAAAGGAATACTCGTAGAGGTCACCGCCCAGGCAGTGACCTGTGATTTCCTTCACAAGTACTCTTTTATATATTTCCTTCAGTAAGGGAAAAAATAAAATAAAATAAAATAAATGAAGTCGGTGAATAAAGCAGGTTCAAGGGGAAGAAATTTTTTTAGAAAGATGTTAATATTCTCTGCCTACAGACCAATAGAGAATATATTTGGTCAGTACAGCATTTCATTATTGTCCTACTAAATAAAAATGGTGCTTAATCACGAATTGGTGTTCCCAAAAATACCCCTGGGATCTAGTGGTCGTTTTAACTTAAATTTATTAACAAGAATAATATAATCTACCGATTTGGATTCAAGTAGAGGTAGAAGAAGTAGGTAGAACTATTATGAATTCACAATTAAGGAGATAAAACGTCTTATTTTTTTTTCAAAAATTAACACTAAGCTAAAACGGGTATAAGATATTGTTCCACTTTAGAGGATACATACCATTTAAATCAGCTTTCTAAAGAAAAAAAAAACTAATAAAAAATATAATAATATTCAAAGCTCTTTTGGACCAAGAGAAATGATTTCATTACAACATGAGAGAGCTAAAATTATACTACATTAATTAAATTAGTTAAATTGTGTTAAATTTTACATATAACATTTCTTAAAGAATAGAAGAAGATGGAAACCAACCGAATAAATTATCTGCCTAATAAACTAAACAAAGTGAATATTAGTATATTTTCGTAAAATAAAATGGAAATAGATTGATAAAGTGATAAACTGAGGGTTAATATCTTGTAAATAATCTAAAGGGTTATTATTATTTCTACCACCAATGAATATAGAACTCTCATACCTTATATTCTCCGTCTTCATTGGTTTCTGTACATCCTCTCCCGTTGGCTAAAAACGAGATTTGACGAACACGCACGAGCATACAAACGACAAAAACGGGACTCCAACTACGCAAACCACCTACAAGACAACGGACACGACCTCACCGACATAAAAACAACCATGACGTTGCTACACAAACAACAGAAGGGACGGAAGATGGACATATTAGAAAATATGGAAATCTACAAAACAAGGACAGCTGACAAGAACATAATTAACGAACAACTTAACACACAATCTGACACAATATTTAGACCGCTATTATTACTAAAACGAACACACAAACGCAAACGAACAGACGACGCACAAACCAACAACAACGCAAAAAGACAGAAGACAGCATAATCCATAGGCAAACAAACACATTTACAAAAAACTTTCGAAACACTTAGGACACCTCAACAAAGGGGATTACAACTAATCCCTACCTCAACTTATACCTGGAATAATGGACGATGACCCTCAACTCGCACATGCAACATACCTGACCACCGACAAAAGTGACCCCTACAGCTACCTGACACAACTAACACACAGAAAAACACAGTTGAATACGGACCGTGACAATAAACATACGTATTCGGCCAGAAGATGGACAGTGTCCGAAAGCGCTCGCCAACGGGAGAGGATGTACAGAAACCAATGAAGACGGAGAATAGAAGGTATGAGAGTTAATATCTTGCTTTATCGAGACAAAAGCTTGCTCAAAACCATAGATGTTTACTATCCGTCAATAGAAAAGTATCTGTAAATTGTCCCTCTCTCCATAAATCTATGGGGTTGGAAAAATGTTAAATAAATAAAATTATGGATATTATAAAACATATTCTACGCAGAATAAAATGAGTGTATATTTATTCAAAGCCCATTCATTAAATTTATCAATTTCAAACATTAAAGACCTTAACCAACATTTACAGAAAATAAATTAGATATGTTGAAACCTCTGAATATTATTATGATTATGACATGATAATTTCGATTCAAAGGATATGCTTTTAACAATTTTGAATTGAAGCACAATGACAGTTGGCAGTGCTAGAGGAGAAGGCAAAAATATCTGGGATTTTTCATCATTGTTTGCGCGAAATACAAAATTACAAATCCATATACACAAGTGCTGATTGTTATTTTCTTCAGAAACTGTTAATCATAAACACATTATATGAGATTAACTCCAGGAAATAATATTTTGCACATTAAATATCGTGCCAGGGTAACTATTACGATCTTTAATAATTAAAAACTACTAAAGCTTATGAAACCTAAATAAAAAGAAAGTTTTTACATATTTGGGTTAAATTATATTATTAAACATGACCTGACGAAACAGAAAATTCAGTTGGGTAATCTGTTGAAAAGCACTTTAACTTTCAACGACAAAAAATTCATGTCAGGATTTTCATAAATTCTAAAAAATTAAATACTAAAAATGAAATACAGTAATAACTAAATAAAAAACTTAAATGTCACTTAAAGATAACTTTTTTTATTTCTATTTTTAAACGGAATATAATCACCTCAACTAAAAATAATTTCACATAAAACGTTAGAAAATACGTTATTCTTTCAAAATTTGCTTTTGCAGGTATTTCATATGCACCATACTTAGCTTCTTTTTTTTTTTTTCATTTTGATGGATATACAAAAATAAATTTGAAAAACTAAAAATATTGATTTTATTTACAACTCTCTCAATACCAAAAAAGATAAATACTACTTATTTTTTCTTTCACGTACATAAATAAATAATTCATCACACTACTCCGAGTATAGATTTTCTAAGTTACCTTTATAAGGACGAAATAGTAAATAATATAAAAGGGTGGCCATTTATTTTTATCAGGGCATTCACCTGAGAATTCAGACGAGTAGAATTATGAAAATTCATTAGCAATTTAGCGGGATGAATAAAAACTAGGACAGAAATAGTTTTTATTCTTCCATGCTTCCATTATATAGGAATGTAAGTACGACAATATGGCTGAAATATGGTATAAGGCCAAATATAAAATATATAAATAAAGCTGTCCCACCCTCTCATTCGAATTCAACCGTCATTTTATAAATTTGAAAAAGAATCATAAATATATAATGAGTCAAATTAAGTTTATATATTTTTAAAGTTGGTGCCGAACAGCGATATATAATGATATATATCGTAATATATTTGGGAAATAACATCTTTAATATGCGATTTTATTAAGATGTTTTATGATATTAAAAAAGAAAATTACATTTTAAACTTGTAATCCCATATACATTTCTTCTTATCGCCAATAAAAACATATTAATTTATTAATTTAACATTAATAACAAAATCGTTTATCACATACACGCACCAAAACAAACACACACACGTTGAATATATAATATATATANCTATATTTGTGTATGCCTGTGTGTACGAAACTTATTGCACACCAAGTACTATATAACGTAATGTAAAACAAGCACTAAAAAACGGAAAACATTTAAAAGAATAGGATAACAGATTTAACCCTAGATAAACCCCAACAGTCAGGGCATAATAACCGTGATGTTGATCGTCCTATAACCTGATCCTAATCCTAATCCCTATAGATTAAATACCAGGTGTGGTTCAGGAAGTAATATGAAATGATGTCAATGGTTAAAAGGCCATTTCCTTCCTTTGTTAAGAAGCTGGTATATTGTTTTTATCTTTTGATATTTTTGGATGCTACAGACAAGACATTCCCTTTCGTAGTGGCTAGCGTGAGGCTCTGAACGGAAATACCAATCGTTCTATTACCTTCCCCCTCTTCCTTCCTGTCTAACGACAACTGGAAGACCTAGGAGAGAGCCAGAGAAAGAAGCGTATTTATATATATACTCTGGGAGTTGTCAGCCCGCCCTCGGAGATGTGACGATAATGTGCCTTCTTGGTGTTCGTGAATCCTTGTGTTGTGGGTGTACGTACTCATGAGCGTGGCTTTCTTTACACAAGGTGCATTCCCAGCAGTCAATAGTTGCTTCGGGACAATACTCTCTGGCGACAACTCAGGGACGTCACGCCCACCATAATACCTAACCTAAGGTCCCCATAGAAACCACTGCAATTCTCAAGTTCGCCATCTTGATGCTATCCGGTGGAAACCATGACTGAAACCTCATTCCAATCATCTTTTTTGTTATCCGTAATGAATGCCTCTAAATAAAAATCAACAACCTGGTACTCCTTCAAAAAGTAATTTTCTTCCTACATTGGTCATTTTGACATTTTTAATAAACTCTAAAAAATATGTTTTACATAGCGAAGACATAGCATAAACATTTGAAAATTTTTATGCTAAATTGAAACTTGTTTTTTGACTAATTCAAAATTAAGTTCTCAAACATATTTTGTTGTGTACATGTTATTTGTGCATTTCAGGTTAAATATACTTAAAAAATCAAGACTCCTTGATACAATTAATAAAATAATTTATTCTTTTTCTTTTATAAAATTGTAATTTTTAGTGTTAAAATAGTCATAAATACACGATAAAAAACGATAATAAAAAAATTTTATATATTATATATCAATTAAGTCCGTAAATGATTTTTAGTGTTGCGAAGTATATGAAAAACCTTTCTAGATTATTTTTAGTACGATGTCGCTCTGAAGCACCAAATTGCATTTCATAAAACTTTCTAAATAGTTAACAGATTTTCTTTGAGTTTGGATTCAACTGGCAAAATATTTCATTTATTGCCATACTGTACACTTTACATAATCTAACAAATAATGATGTTACACGTTATTTTTTTATATCTCATCAGAATATGATGTATTCCTGGGCCATTGATGCTATTTATATGTATCGACTCCATTTTTAGGGTTGTTTTGGCTATTTAAAACCTGATAGTTACCGTTCATCTGCCTTAAATAGTAATAAATATGAGTATCTTTAATTTTTAATAACAAATTAATTAACAACTAATATAATAACAACTAAATTCCATTGAGGGAGGTAGCCCTTCTATTCTATGGCGTTCTTCGAACTTTAATTTCTCGATTACAGATTGTCCGTCTTAAACCCGTCTGACTTAGATGATTTTAGTTGGGGTTCGGTCAAGTTAGATCCAAAAAAAAAACAAATTTAAAAAATGTATTTTTTAATAAAAGATTTTTGGATCTACCTTGACCCAACCCCAACTAAAATCATCTAAGAACAATATCTACGGTTAAAAAAAACTCTTCGTCTGCCTTACTTGTCTCCAACGAATATGCTTGGCTAAGTAGGTGCCCCAATAACCTTGTTGGTATATGCATTTTCAGCCTGGAAAGTGCCACAAAACATATATATATCTTACTACCTACTATAATAAATACATTTTCTATAACTGCGATTGAAGAAGAATTTATTAAGACTAATGAACGAATGAGACTGATGATTCCGATTCCTCTCACTTAAGAAAGATGTTTTCTTTTAAAGATCGATGCCTCCTACGTGGCAAAGGATCCTATTATCAAAGAAAGAGCACAAGTCAGGGCCCACTGAGACCGCAGTCAAACTGCAACTTGAGTATACGTGAACGGCAGACTGACTGTGGTCTGGGAGTAATTCTACTACACTAATACTACTACTATACTACACTGCACCCTAATTCTCCCCAGGCAACAACTGTGTACTCTGACAAGGTAAACGTTGTCCCGAACGCCTTTAAGAGTAAAATACACATACCTTGGGTAAATAAAATTGGATTCATGTTCTTAGGGAAACTTTCTTTGTTTCAGAAGGAAGGATCCTTTTTTATTTTTAAACACAAATTAATGAAATAAAATAAATACAATGAAAGTAATAAATGACTACAACCGTCAAAGATAAAGTCTGAGACGTAGAAGGAGAGCTGCCACGGCTAATTACTTATTAGTTCAGTTAAAATTTATTATTAAAATGAAATTGACAAAATGAGTTAATTAAATACAACCAATTGGAGTTGAAATATTCTTTCTAAAAATGACATTATTAATATACTTATATAAATATGTCGTCATTAGCTGTCTATAAAGACTGTCGAAGGACGAGTTCATATAAGTATATCAATTACATATTCTGTGCTGGATATAACCCTATAGATTAGGACTGGGTTTTTTTTTTTTTTTGCTATTTCGGATGGCTTGCTGCTCAGTTGATTTAAATGAATCAGTTTAGTGTATTATATTGTTGCTATATTAAAATTGTTTATCTATTGTTTCAATTTTAAATGTTAATTTACTTTTTAAGTTATATTATTTATATTTCTGCTTTTAAAATGGTTTTGTATCTATATTTGTGTATGCCTGTGTGTTCGAATATAACTTATTAANTTCTCTCAATAACTATTTTTCAGAATTTTAAGTAGCAGCTTCTCTGGACTTATATCTATTCGTAGAGATATTTATATATACCAGCTGATCGGGTAAGTCCGGCAAAGATCGTCCCAGATCGGATACAAGACATAACAGGGGAGAGAGACTCGACTGTCCACTTTCACTAGGTGGGGACCACCACTGCCAACACAATCTCCACTAACAGCTGCACTGTTAGTTATATTAACACGGCGGGTTAATTATTTGCGATAAATATAAATTGGAGAAAGATGTCAATTAATAATAATAATTTACTAATAATTATTAATGAAAATTAGGATAATGATCCTAAAAGCATTCTAAAAATACATGAAAATTTATTTTGTATCCTATTTCTTTAGAGTTGACAGGTTATCTATAAACTTTTGCTGTAGTAAATTAAAATTCGTATTAATTAATTTCATTTCTATCAAAAGTAAAAACCTTCATATATCTGACTTGGTATTTACAGATGCATTTATGGGAAATAGCTGTAATAATTAAAATTAACACAAAAACATTGTATTTTGTCCACTTAAAAAAAAATCCGTATTTATCACGAAAACATATTTTTCATATATCAACAAGGTGAAATTTAACTAAATAAATTATATATAGGATTTATGAAAAAAATATTTTTCTTGTGAAAACATTCTCCCACCATGAAAAGACCGCCACGCATTATTATTATTTATGAAATAAAAGAGAAATTTTCTTAAAAATATGTCACTTCAACACTAATTAGGATAAAAATATAAATTTATTTTACAAAATTATTATTTTAGAATTCTTAGCTTTCCAAAAATAATGAAAAAACTTAATAAGCATTTTTCTTCTAGTTATAAAAGATTCCATTTAAAAACAGAAGTATAACATTTCCAACAAAAAATCGGTAAATAACTTTCAAAAATAAGAGCAAATTAAAATGTTTATAGGGTATGAAACTTAACTAATAGTGACAAGGAAAAAATTCAGAGCCACG
>KZ810165.1:0-15635 GCA_000696205.2 Oncopeltus fasciatus
AAATCACTTAAAGCTTTAAGAAGGAAATAGTACTAATAACTTGGAGAAATTTTGAAAATAAACTCCTGGTACCAGATTAATAATAAAACAATTTTAAAAAGAAAAATTTAAACTTACAATATTGAAATTATATCATAGAATGGATAATTGCGTTTAACTATACACGTTATGAAAAATTCCACAATCATTATATTTTTGATTTGTCTTGTATGGGCCCATCAATTTACCATAGCAAAGAGCAAGGATAGAGATAAGAAAGTAATAAAAATTCCATTAAATAGGAAATTCAAAACTTAAGTCGGCCTGGTATATGATCTACTTTCCAGTTCCTAAGAATTTCTTCAAGGGATTACCCCAATCTGTTCACTATTCTGAAGAAGGGTCCTCTCATGAAGAAAAGTAAGAGGAGAGGGCAGATCAAGGGGATGGGAAAAAACAAACAAAAAATAAAATGGCTGGGCTACTAGACAAAATAAGTTTCAGTGGCAGCTATATTCCAGTTTATCATTTCATTCACAAGTCTTACGAGCATACTGCTTAATTAAACTTGAGAGAAATAAATATCTATTTCATAGGTTCTTACTGAATAAACAAGGATTTAATTTGGAGGTAAATTTGTTGACCATCAAGTTAAATGAAGAGAGGATTGTCAGGAATTTGGTCTTGGTAATCGAAGAATCAATATTTAATTTGTAACCAAAAACTTTTTTAGTTTAGTTTTAATTCTTTTTTAGATCTTAATTCTTTAACAACCAAGACGGAATTCCTGACCAGCCTTTCTGCATAAAACAATGATCTATTTTGAAACTAAATTACTAAGTGAACATCTTTAAAATAGGAATAAAAATAAAGAAAAGAAATTAATTTATAAAAGTAATCATGTATTAAAATATATTAACAAGGCAGGTTCAAGAACAGTATTGGGTATTTAAATTATTACACAGAAATTTAATTTGGAATATAAAACAAAATAGATTGAATATGTTTCATAAATCACCACAAAAGTAAGTTACACCTTACTTTAGAATTTTTTGAAAGATTTCTTGGTTCCCTGTCCTTTAGAAACCTTTAAAACATTAAATCGTACAGTTTTACTTAAAGGCCTGCACTCACCAACAGTAACAATGTCTCCATTTTCAACATCCCTGAAGCATGGGGAAAGATGAACAGACATGTTTTTATGGCGTTTTTCGAATCTGTTGTACTTCTTTACATAGTGTAAATAATCTCTTCTAATGACGATAGTTCTCTGCATCTTCATTTTCCGTACAATTCCAGTCAAAATTCTTCCTCTGATAGAAATATTACCAGTGAAGGGACACTTTTTATCTATGTAAGTACCTTGTATGGCTTCAGTAGGAGTTTTAAATCCCAAACCAACATCCCGAACTCTTCGCAAAGACTTCTTGGTTTGAGTTTTATTCACGAGACAAAGATGAGGCTGCTTTTGAAAAGCTCTTTCAATCTGCTCAGCCATGATGTTGATACACTTGCCAAAGAAAACAAATGCAGATGAACTTTAGCTAAAGAATAACCTTCCCAATGCTAGTAAAGTACTGCCAGACCAATGCTGAAAAAATATTTTTTTGTGCTCATTTTATTTATTATTTAAATAAAATACTACTAAAATTAAATTATTTGAGTAAATTTTTAATTTTTACTCGAATTATTTTTGTAATAAGATAAAGTACTACTCTGTGTGAGTCATAAATATATTTTTGTGAAATATATATACATATATATTTTTCTTGCATTACTTGACTTGCAAGTTATAATCATAACCATTATAATAAATATTATTTATTATTAGTTATAATAAATTGTATAATTTGTTGTCCTAAGAAATATATTTGTCAAGACAAAAGCAAAACTAGATATTTAGCAATGAATCATACTTAGCGATAAAATAGGATCATGCTTAGTGATAAAATTTTTCAGATGTATGACGTCACAGAAATGAAAATCTTGAGATTTTCCTTTATTGTAAGTTATAGATAGTCTCATTTTCTTCGATCTGAATTTGTCAATTCTCTTCATTCTCTGAACAACATCCTCCCCGTACAGGTTGGTTAGATGTTCACGTAGGCTTCGTCGGTCGTCAGATGTAATTACCATTTCATCTTCCGGGTTGGACCGAGTCAAATTGTTCTTANCAACAGAAGATGGCTTGCAGAAACCAAAGAAGACGGATAATAGAAGGTATGATAGTTCTATATTCATTAGTATTGAAAATAACCTTTTAGATTATTTACCTAAAACTGTTTTCTTAAAAAAAAAAAAAAAAAATGTCTAACCCACATTTAAATATATTTTGTATATTAATATGTATTTTTACCTATAAAGAAAGTGAATATTTTTGTAAAAATTTAGTTCTTAGTAATATTCATAAAAATTTGTACTTATAGAGTCAGACCTAAATTGTATTATCAATGAATATTGTGCACTAAGCTCTATATTTTAGTGATTAATTTTATAAATATTGTGATCATCACAATCACTTATTATTTTGCTTGATGGTTTTAAAAAAACTACATAATTTTATTATTTAGAGGCATTACTTTGCCTCTACCAGTACAATAATTGGTATTTTTTGTGATAGTTGTCTTATCAACCTCAATAAAATATAAACTGACACTAGTCGTTTGTGCATGTTAAGCTGCCTGAAGAGTAGTTTTGGAATGAAGAATTTAATAATTATTCTTATTAGTCTATTTTTAAGTATATTTAATTAATAAAATATTGTTGTTTTATTTTACAAAAATCTGAGTAAATTTTTTTATTGAATTTTCTTTCTTCCTTTCCTTTCTTTTTTTAAATTTTAATGACACTAAGATAATATAAAAGAAATATAGAACAAAATAGTTTGCTTATTTTCTCTACATAAAACCTAATCATTGCCATAGGCACTAATATGCCCTTCCTTTCTAGAAAATCTGTTAACAGTCAATAACCCTAAGAAGTTGTGGTCAAATCATCAAGCTTTGCCATATTTAATTCTTGGTTTTGTATGTTTCCAATGCACATAAGAAAAATGCACCACTGATCAACAATAAGGTGGCAAGTTGCATCACTTATTTTTAATTTACAAAAAATATGGTAAAAAATAGAATAAAACTTTAGTAGGATTACCTTCCTTATTTAAAACTATTATTGAATTTTAAATGGAAGCTGGTAAAATGTAGATTTTAAAAATATATTTATATTTAAAATTATCATTATGTTTAGGCTAAAATATATAAAGAAGTGTATAACTGCTAAACTTTAGGTTTTTGCATTCAATAATGTAACTCAGAAGAACAACCAAAAATGATTTCATTTAAACTTAGTAATTCTGAAATGCTTTAAATATAATTTTAAAAATTGTATCACTCAGACTTTCTCTAAAACTTGTTTAGGAAATGTAAGAAAAGATGCTATAGAGAACATCTTGGATCTTTTGCATAAAGGTATCAATATGTTTCATTTAAGATCTAATGCTCTAAAGCTTTAAAAGTTTTAGTTTGAATTATAAGTTTGGGATAATAATGGGATATTCTAGAATGGTATTGATGTAGTGTAGGAATGGAGGAGGTTTGGCTACTGTTACTCTGAATTTTAATGACTAAACCATGTAGACTTGTTCCTGCTAGATAGCGATGTCCCTCACAACCAGCATAATCTAAGGGAATTCCTTAGTTGAATAATTGTATTTGAACTTTTCATTTAAAGTGATACATCAAATTTCATTAAGAAAAACAACTTATTGCAGGTTCTAGGCCATAACATTAAAATTTTTGGTTTAGCTAAACCCCTACTAAATTGTTTTCTTCCACTGTTTAACCTCCTTAACATTTATTTTATCAATAATTGTGCCTGGGTTGAGTTAAATGAATTCTTTTAATTGAAATATTATGCCTGTTACATTCTGTGATCTTAAATGAAGCTCACTATGCAACATATGGTCAGGAGCTTCTTAAGATTAGCAGGGTCAAACATGATTTGAATGTAAGTCTATATATTTTTAAAACAATTTGCAAACCTATCCTGATGAGTCTTTTATTTTCTAAAAAAAAAAAAAAAACTAAACATACACTTTTAAATTATTCACAATTAATAACTAACTTGGTTTTAAAGTTTTTCACATTTGATTTTTAAAAAATACTGAAATACGTCTATTATCTCAGAAATTAAAAAGGAAAATAAGTTAAAATCAGAGTACTTAAAAATTAATTAGGCACAAATATAATAATATATATATATATATCTATATATATATATATAAATATATATACATATTAGTTTGTAGTTAATTGCTATGTTAAGAACTATTAAATAACTCTTATCATATTAAAAGTAGTTATTTACAGTCTAACCTCTTAATACTTATATCAAACAATAGCTAATAAATTTACAGTTTATTACTACTTTAAGAACTATTAAATAACTTACATGATCTAGGGAGTAGTAATTCCCAGTTTACTATTAGTAACACAATAACTCATATAATATTAGACTTATTTTGAGAGAGGCGTCATTGGTCACCTTTTCTCCTCATGTGATTGACATTGAATGTCATTTTTTAATTTCATTGTAATAAAATTACAAAATGGCCTGAAGAAGCCATCACAAGATGTGCGAAAGCTCGGCAACTATCGACAACTTGACACGATCCAACCCGGATGATGAAGCTTTACATACATCTGACCACTGTGGAAGCCTACGTGAACAAATTATAACATTTTTAATTTTTATTTAACAGAATGTAATAAATAAATAAAAGTTTATAAAAAAACTTATTAATTTAGCTGCTGTGGGAAGATCTATTAAGTAGCTCGTACAATATTAACATTACTAATTAACATTCAAATTTATTTTTACTAATGCAATACGTAATAGTGATAACTCATACGATATAAATAGTATATGTACCTTGCAGTGTTAGCTGCTATGTTAAGAACTCGTATGCTACAAAGAGCATTAATTCATAGTTTGTTACTTAAAAAATAAAGCCGTTTAATGTTCAAATGTAATTATATGTAGCCAATTTGTTCCATGGGATAGACTTGATCCAACAAGCCCTGTGATTTGAAGGAAGCTGAATTTTAGGAACCTGAATAGTGAAAAGTTATGTTGTTTTATTTAATGAACCAATGGCTAGCTTCTAATATATTTGGAAACCTTTTCTACGGCCTTCTTTAGAATTCGGGTACAAATTACAGACATATGTAACAAAAGCAGAGAATATATTTGGCGAAGGCTCATGAAATTGTATGCTTTACTTTTTTTGCACATTTACTAAATAACTGAATTATTAAATAAGTTTTAAAAAAAACTTTTCATTAATATTTTGAGTATTGTCACTTGGAGACTAGATACACTTTCTGACTGGTCATTTAGAAAGAAATTAAAATTACCGGTGTTCGGAATCCCTGACTGTTTGGAATGTATTCGTCATCTGTATACACAGTATATAGAAAACCTTAAGTCGTGCTATAGCATATCCAATTTATATACGTCTAGTCGCAACTAGTGTCGTAACGCAACTAATTCAATCCCTCACTTTTGTCACATTTGAGTAATGAGAGGACTTTGAAGAGAGGCGACTCGCCGACGTGAAACGCTAACATATCAGCTGTGAATTCTCACTAGAAACAGCTGTTAGTTTATCTGACGAAGCNATATATATATATATATATATATATATATATATATATATATATATATATATATATATATATATATATATATATATATATATATATATATATATATATATATATATATATATATATATATATATATATATATATATATATATATATATATATATATATATATATATATATATATATATATATATATATATATATATATATATATATATATATATATATATATATATATATATATATATATATATATATATATATATATATATATATATATATATATATATATATATATATATATATATATATATATATATATATATATATATATATATATATATATATATATATATATATATATATATATATATATATATATATATATATATATATATATATATATATATATATATATATATATATATATATATATATATATATATATATATATATATATATATATATATATAGTGTACATACATAAATACACACTCACATATAAATTTGACATCACAGGTTAAGTTGTTTGGTAACAAAAAAATGTGAATGATAGATCACTTAAAAATATATGCAGCCAAATGTACATTGGGGGTAACAGTTTTTGGGAAAAAGCAGGCTATAAGTCATCACATTTACTTTAAGTAATCAAGCAAGGGTTTAATGATAAACAGATTTTACATGTTCTTTTACTTAAGAAACTATTTTAGCTCAAGAGATCAGCTACATCCTTTTTATTTAGTAAATAATGAAATTTATTGTGATATGTAATACCACGTTAAATTTTCTACAAGAAATGCAAAGGAAGCCAAAAAAAAGTCTTACTACTCCAGCCGGGAATCAAAACATTTTATATTTCCTTTCATACATCATCTTAGAAATTAAATTTTGTTTTATCAAAACTAAAGAATGGTGGTAAAACAACTATTACAAACCAACATTTTTAAATTTCTAAAACAATAATTTAAATTGAAAAAATGTATACAAAAAAAAGCTCATGGTATGAACATAGTATCCTTAAGTACTTGCCTCAGCCCAGAGTGGTTTCTTAATTATGAAAGAACCATTTCATTTTTAGTGTGTTTTATATGACAGCATCTATTATTTAAAAGAATAATTTCATCAGTCTACTAATTGCACTGAAGTAAGATTAATAGTAGGCATACTAATATAGTCTCACTTACAGTGGTTCTGTTCTGCTTATTTAAAAAACTACTAAAAATTCAAGTTTTGTAGTACCGGGCATCATGACTTTCACTTGGATACTAGCAAGATATACTTCTGATCTTACTTTTTAGGCCAACAACCCATTTTATTTTCTAAGATAGTTCTATGTTGTTTATCATTAATTTGTACACTTTAAATAATAGAAAGCAGTCGGAATGGGCAGTCCCAAAATTTGATAATTCCATAAATGGGAATTTGTATTTCACTAATATTGTCTTGGTATCAGTCAACACAATCCCATTTGTAATTCTTGATCTCTTTGTGAGCTCAAAAAGAAGCTTCGGTAAATAGAAAAAAATTCAACTAAAAATAAAATGTTTTAAATATAAATATATTATAAAAATCACTTAAAGCTTTAAGAAGGAAATAGTACTAATAACTTGGAGAAATTTTGAAAATAAACTCCTGGTACCAGATTAATAATAAAACAATTTTAAAAAGAAAAATTTAAACTTACAATATTGAAATTATATCATAGAATGGATAATTGCGTTTAACTATACACGTTATGAAAAATTCCACAATCATTATATTTTTGATTTGTCTTGTATGGGCCCATCAATTTACCATAGCAAAGAGCAAGGATAGAGATAAGAAAGTAATAAAAATTCCATTAAATAGGAAATTCAAAACTTAAGTCGGCCTGGTATATGATCTACTTTCCAGTTCCTAAGAATTTCTTCAAGGGATTACCCCAATCTGTTCACTATTCTGAAGAAGGGTCCTCTCATGAAGAAAAGTAAGAGGAGAGGGCAGATCAAGGGGATGGGAAAAAACAAACAAAAAATAAAATGGCTGGGCTACTAGACAAAATAAGTTTCAGTGGCAGCTATATTCCAGTTTATCATTTCATTCACAAGTCTTACGAGCATACTGCTTAATTAAACTTGAGAGAAATAAATATCTATTTCATAGGTTCTTACTGAATAAACAAGGATTTAATTTGGAGGTAAATTTGTTGACCATCAAGTTAAATGAAGAGAGGATTGTCAGGAATTTGGTCTTGGTAATCGAAGAATCAATATTTAATTTGTAACCAAAAACTTTTTTAGTTTAGTTTTAATTCTTTTTTAGATCTTAATTCTTTAACAACCAAGACGGAATTCCTGACCAGCCTTTCTGCATAAAACAATGATCTATTTTGAAACTAAATTACTAAGTGAACATCTTTAAAATAGGAATAAAAATAAAGAAAAGAAATTAATTTATAAAAGTAATCATGTATTAAAATATATTAACAAGGCAGGTTCAAGAACAGTATTGGGTATTTAAATTATTACACAGAAATTTAATTTGGAATATAAAACAAAATAGATTGAATATGTTTCATAAATCACCACAAAAGTAAGTTACACCTTACTTTAGAATTTTTTGAAAGATTTCTTGGTTCCCTGTCCTTTAGAAACCTTTAAAACATTAAATCGTACAGTTTTACTTAAAGGCCTGCACTCACCAACAGTAACAATGTCTCCATTTTCAACATCCCTGAAGCATGGGGAAAGATGAACAGACATGTTTTTATGGCGTTTTTCGAATCTGTTGTACTTCTTTACATAGTGTAAATAATCTCTTCTAATGACGATAGTTCTCTGCATCTTCATTTTCCGTACAATTCCAGTCAAAATTCTTCCTCTGATAGAAATATTACCAGTGAAGGGACACTTTTTATCTATGTAAGTACCTTGTATGGCTTCAGTAGGAGTTTTAAATCCCAAACCAACATCCCGAACTCTTCGCAAAGACTTCTTGGTTTGAGTTTTATTCACGAGACAAAGATGAGGCTGCTTTTGAAAAGCTCTTTCAATCTGCTCAGCCATGATGTTGATACACTTGCCAAAGAAAACAAATGCAGATGAACTTTAGCTAAAGAATAACCTTCCCAATGCTAGTAAAGTACTGCCAGACCAATGCTGAAAAAATATTTTTTTGTGCTCATTTTATTTATTATTTAAATAAAATACTACTAAAATTAAATTATTTGAGTAAATTTTTAATTTTTACTCGAATTATTTTTGTAATAAGATAAAGTACTACTCTGTGTGAGTCATAAATATATTTTTGTGAAATATATATACATATATATTTTTCTTGCATTACTTGACTTGCAAGTTATAATCATAACCATTATAATAAATATTATTTATTATTAGTTATAATAAATTGTATAATTTGTTGTCCTAAGAAATATATTTGTCAAGACAAAAGCAAAACTAGATATTTAGCAATGAATCATACTTAGCGATAAAATAGGATCATGCTTAGTGATAAAATTTTTCAGATGTATGACGTCACAGAAATGAAAATCTTGAGATTTTCCTTTATTGTAAGTTATAGATAGTCTCATTTTCTTCGATCTGAATTTGTCAATTCTCTTCATTCTCTGAACAACATCCTCCCCGTACAGGTTGGTTAGATGTTCACGTAGGCTTCGTCGGTCGTCAGATGTAATTACCATTTCATCTTCCGGGTTGGACCGAGTCAAATTGTTCTTANGTGTAATTGGCTAACGCGCTTGCTGGATAGCAGGAGATCCAGGTCCGAACCCTGGCTGTGACAGTTAGATTTCTAATTCTATTCCCTTGAATTTAATCTTTTATAATAATTACCTTTCCACCCTTACAGCTGGAAATAATTCTCTGTGAAAGACCACCCGGAACATTCTTAAATTTCAATCTCCTTCTCCTGATGAAGCCTACCCACCATCTCAGGCAAACCTTTGTACCACACTCCGATTCCAATAAATATCCCAAATACACTGAAGAATGTTCCGATATCCATGTCTTTCCCATCTAAAGTCCACCGAATATATATATATATAGAAAGTATATACAGAAAATGAAACACTCGCGGCTGCGATATATGTAGCAATCAAGAACAGGTCGGATAGAGAGTGCAGTGCATACACAAAAAGAAAATATCACAAAGAGCAAAATTTTCGGGGTTCCCTCGCCCTTCGTCAGTGAGAAGTGAAGAGATACTAGGCTGTGGGAATTGTGCTCCTTGTGATATTTTCTTTTTGTGTGTGCACTGCACTCTCTATCCGTCCTGTTCTTGATATATATATGTATATATATAATCACACACATACATAATGTTGTAATTAAGTGCAGTCATTGGAAGTGTAAGACAAATTTATTGCACATAAGTTCACACCAGTCTTATTGTTAATATTGAGCTGATTAACAAATAACATATTTTAAAATAATTATTATTATTATTACAAAGCCTTATGTCTTATTTTGTTTAATTAAAATAGTAATACTGTGACCTTTTTTTTTTTCAATTTAGATTTTAGGTAAACACCTACAATGTAATTTTTAAAATATGATTTTCTTTATATTTAAAAAGATATTGTAGGTATTTCAGGTACCATACCCCAAAGAATGATATTTTTATCAATTCTGAGATTGCAGGTAAACACTCATTCCCATTATTGATTTCATTTATTGGAGAATGCCCTTATGTTATTAAATGTAAATGCTACAAATACATTTTAGTTGTGAAAATTGGGGCTCATAGTAAACTATTTTAAAATTTTATGTTACAGCTAAATCCTCACACCTAATTATTTCATTGAGAGGAGTAACTTAAAAAATCTTGTTTACAGTTTGCTGAGTTTCATTATGAACTAAATATAATGCCTGCTAAAAAAACTATTGAGAACACTATTGTAAGTAAATCTCCCTTCCTACTAGTTTGATTTTACAAATATAAACACATGCACACACATATATATTCTGGAGCCAGAGCTAACAAGGTGAGTGACCAAGCACACTGCACTTTCCACCTGATTTTTTCCCATTCAATGAAGAAAGTACCAAATTAGAGCTGAATGTTACCAGGAGCTCACCAGAAATCCATTGGGTTTTTACAAACAAAAGCAAAGAAAGAAAAAACCAATTGTGTACTGCTAGTATTGAATCTGACACCTTCAGCTCAGTTTAGTGCCTTAGCCACCTTGCCCCTACTTTCTTTTTAGCAAATTCTGAAGGAATGTAGCTATTGAGGTTGTTCTCATGATAGATTTTTGGTAATTTTTAAATATATTCTTGGGTCCCACCAACTAGATACCAAAAATAAGAGTCACTTATTTATATTAGTCATTATCATTTTTGACATCTTGTAGGTGGGACTGGAGAAAATATATGCTATTTTCAGTTTTTCTTAATGAAGTTCGGTAAGTTGCTGTTAAATACAAAACAAAAAGCGGAGTTCATTTTTGAGAAAAATCAAACTAATAAGAGATAAGGAATTACCAGCAATGACTAATGATTATATAAAAAAGTCTTCATACCTAGTGGGCATAATATTTAGTTAAGAGAAAAAACAAATTTAGTGTGATGAAACAACACAGAAAGTATTTTTGCACCAGGCATAAAATTTAGTACAATAAAGATTTATTTCACAATAAAAGACATATTTTATAAGTTTGGAGAATTACAATTCAAAAATTTGAATTGGAAAGTAATATTAGTAACCAATTGCAAAACTGAGAAATTCTCTTGGTTTATTAAGTGCCTGCATGTCAGATTAAGTTCATCACATCTGAGAGGTCATATATATATATATATATATATATATATATATATATATATATATATATATATATATATNTCCTGGTAGTATAACTGGAAAGTACACCGGCCCGGATAGCAGGAGATCCAGGTTCGATTCCTGGCTGGGACAGATAGTTTTTTATATTCTATTCCCTCTCATTAATTGTTTGAAATTTACGTGGGATAAAATACCACAACCAAATTAAATATTTATACTCTAATATACTTAGTTGGCATTTGTATTTTACATGAATTTATTGGATTTGTGTAATATATGAAAACAGTAGTACATCAAATAACAGAATCTTTAGTGATAATGTGTAAATAACGTATATATGGATTAATATCTCTAGTGATAAGATATTAGGCCATGTTTGTGGAAGTGCAGGGGCGCTGGTCCATATTTGTAGATATTGGACGATGGCTACAAGTGTGAAGCAGTACTTTTTGTGGCGTCACAAATGTAGCTGTCACAAGGAAGGTTTTATAAATATTACTTAAAGGAAGGTAATAAAAATATTACTCCAAATTTTGGTGTATATTTTTTTCTTCCTGGCCGAAACCCCGACCATTCTCACATGATATTCGAGACGGCCAACTAACCATCAACCATGAAGGTTTTATAGTGGAAAAGATCCGTTTAAAATTTGAAGGGATCATATTAGATTGATAAACTAATGCTAATGAATTAAATATGTTATTTTGTTGTGATAATTATAAATTAAATGATTAGATTAAAAAGAAAAACATTTTTAAAAGTCAACTTTAACGTTTATGAGAAACTTAAAAATGGTATTTTTTGTTTGAATAAACCTAAAGATATCACTTCAGCTCAAAGTTTAGAACTACTTAAGAAACAATTGTTTTTCGGTAATGTAACATTTTATCTCTTTCTTCTTAACTTGACTTAGAGTTTTTTGAATGGTAGTCTTATTTTTTTTATTGCAATAATTTATATTTTTATTCAGATCACAAATCTTCATCATATAAATTAAATCTTGGCCATGGGGGAACTTTAGACTCTTCTGCAACAGGAGTTTTAGGTAACTATTTAAATCGTAGATTATTAACATGTAAGATAAGGCAGTAGTTGACAATTACTTTTTTTTTATAAAAGGAAAAGTTTTGTCTTTTAAAAATGTGTCCCCATTAGCAGTTAGGACTAAACCTTCAAAAAGAACAATCTGTTGGTATATTAAAAGGCTATACTGTTATTTGTCCATCTACAATATATTCTTCTCTGTTACTGTCCTATTTAGGGATTTTTCTTTCAGGAATGAGGGGAGACGAACATAGTCTTTTCAACTTTATTAAAAATTATTTCTATATAGACATGAGTATGAATATTCTAAGGAATTGGCTACATTTATTTCTTCTCTTCACTCTTATTGTTTTGGTTTCATCGTGGAGATGAGAAGATTCAGGATGGCTCATTATAACTATAGTAGATGTTTTTCCAATTGACACTATTATTCCATTTTAAAATAAATTTGTTAATGTGAAGTTTGAAAAAAATAGATGAAATCCTTGTGATTGCCAATCAAAAACATATAATTGTGGCTGATAAATAAAGAGTATACCAGATGATATTTATACATTAACATATTGAATAACTTAGAAGAAAGTGACACAATAATTTTAAATTACACCTGGACATTAACATAATCATGAAGCTCAGAGGAGAATTTATTTCTAAATCTAACTCTGCTGATTGCAATAATTTTTATACATGCGTGTGAGTGAATATATATATATATNCACCTAATCCTGGTGCCTGGGGTATGATGGAAATGAAAATGTTGGGCTTGAAAGATCTCTGAAACCATGGTTATATTCTTAATTTCTGTATAAGAACTTTGCTGCCTAAATGAATCAATAATTCATCTACTGATAACCATTCGATTAAACATTGGATTTCATATAATCTTGAATAACAAACTTAAAAATGAAATTTGATCAAGTCTAAGTTAAAATGACAAAATCTATTCTATATAAAATGAATAAATATAAATCACAATCAATAGTTGATTAGGTTTAATCTTTTAATAAGATATTCCTTAGATAACAATTATAATCATAATTATTAGCTATAAAAAACTTTCTCATAATTTAACATGTTATAAGCTTCATTGTGACATTAATCATATATAAATTATATCATATAAAAATTGATTACTCAGAAGTATAAACTATGCAGATTTCCCATGTTCCACAAAGATGGACTATAAGGATAAGAGTAAATGTCTAATTTGATGTTACAAACTGATTAGAATAAATGGTAAGATCATTTAGTTACTGCTATGGAAGGAAGAGTGGGAGGAATGCTCAGTATCCTTAGTTATATTCTTTAATAAGTTTGATGTAGGGCTTTAGATCAGTGAGTTTAGAAATGTAAGGTAGTATGTTGTAGAATTAGTGAATAGAAAACTAGTGGAGGGAGTTAGAATAAATTGAGGGAGGGTTGCAGGTTAAAACAGTTAATAATTACAGAAAAATTTGTAATGGAGATTTGATTTAATTATAGCAATATAATTTGCATGGAAAATAAACTTAGGTGATGTGAGGGAGCAGTTGAAAGACATTTATTACTTGTTTCTAATGTAAATGAGATTTTTTAAATAATCTCTGAATTGGTTGCTATAATATTAATTATGGTTTATATAATTAATATTATAGCAATCAATTAATTACAAAATGATTTATTCTCACTAGAAGACAAGAAAAATATTCTATGAAACACTTATTTCATGACACCTTACAATGGATGAAATGGGATGGTGCCACACAAACATCACCCATTGAGGTGGTACAATAATAGCTCAGCCTTAAAGGAATTATAAATATCTTATATCAAAGAAAATTTCTTTGATTCATCTGCCATACATGTGAGGATTTGTCTAAAATCACTTTCCAATTTCATTAAAGCTCCTTATATGAAAATGCTTACTAATATATTGTTAAGGAGTGAAAAAAGAAGTTTGAGAAAAATGTTCATAATGTTTTGAAAGCTGAATCGGCAACTTTTATTATGGCAGTAGGAAAAATTTTTAATGATGAGTTAACAGATCACATCACTGACATTGATCTCAACTTGAGAAACAAACTTTCAGATCGTTTCAAATGCCAATTAGGTCAGTCCATATAGAAACATTTATTAAAATAATAAATAAAAATATTTTTTAAAATTTTTTAAAAAAAATTTTTAATATTGTTTGATATGTTGTGTAGATTCCTGGACTCTGAAGATGAGTCATTGGGTCTCAAAAGCACTCAGTTTTATTAAATAAATAAATGTCATCATAAATGAACGAAGTTTAACAGTTTTTTATCCCTTTTAATTCTTATACTTTATTTGTCTTATATTTATTACATATTAATTACATTTTACATATCTTACAGTTAGATTTATTTCAATTAGTCTTATATTGTCAATATTGTGTGTGCGATTAACATTGTGAAAACATTTTTGAATTTAAAGTAACCTATTATATAGGAAATATACCAAATAAAGGTTATTAAAAAAATTAAATGAATAATGTGTATTCTTGTAAATATAAATTGGCTTTGTTATAGCCTCTGTATTTCATACTTGCATCTATTTTATTCCATCATGCTAAATAAAAGATAGTCTGTTTTCAAGTATTAATTTTAAAAGAGTCAAGGCATATTTTAAATCATAAGAAATTATAATTACTAGAATTACAAGATATAATGTTTTCATTTCGCGCGCGCGCGCGTGTGTGTGTGCGTGCGTGCGTGGGTGTGTGTGTGTGTTTGTAGGCATAGGCACACAGGGTATGTTTAATAGTTCGAATTGAACTAAAAACCATTGGGTGAAACAGTATTGAAATAAAATACAATTTCATTAAATTCATTCTTGTATCTCCGTCCATTTGAATTTTTCTTATTTTTTTTTGCAATGTACACGGATAAATAAAATATAATTGTATATTGAAACAGTTATAAAATCTATAATAAAAAATATCAGTTGAAGTGTATTACCTGCCAAAGAATAAAAGCACAGCAAAACTTAAAATTGTATTGGCATAGGAGTTATATACTGAAGAATCATATTCTATAATCATTTTTAACTACAATTTTCTATGTTAAGAAAAATATTATTTAAAAATTCAAAACATAATATAATTTAAACGAGAAGAAAAAACTAAGGAAACATTGTAGTTTAAAACATTAAAAAAAAAAAAAA